>RXPK01003634.1:0-73546 GCA_004143645.1 Protaetia brevitarsis | reverse complement strand
AATATTTTTTATATACAATAATCTTCGGCAAGATCAAAATATACATATTTATATTAGTTTAATCTTTTAGGTACTATGGCAATATTTATTTCCTTTCCACAGATAAGCCCTAACAAATATCAATAAATTTCGGAAACTACTTAATAGAGATGATATATCTACACTGTAAAAAATTACAGTAATTTTGCCATGGTAAATCAGGAATATTACATGTAATAACGTTGTAAATTTACCACAATAAATCATGTAAATTTTGTTTTACATGTTTTTTCTAGGATATTTAACATGGAAAAAGAAATTTCGGTAAAATTTATAGCTTTTTCATGTAAGTTTAAGATGTAACAAAAATTCAAAAGGAAAATACAGGAAAAACATGCACAATTTTGTATTTACTCTAAAAATTTTACTTAAAAGTGTAAAATTGACATTTTTTGGGGTATTTAGTGCATTTTAAAAGTAATTTTACTAATGAACTATTAATTTTGCTGTAAAAATATGAGGATCTTTTATATTTATTTGTTCTTACTTGAATTTTCTGGTAAAACTATAGATATCATGGAAAATACGAAATTCATACGCCACAATGTGATTGGTTATTGGATTATTTATCTGTGCGCGTAGGTAATTCTATTCGTTTGTCGAACTTATTATTGGCTCAATGATATCATGTACGTCACAAAAAATCATAGGTTTCGCGTAAGCGTGTTCATTCTTGATCCCTGGTTGAGCGATTCAGTATGACTTATTAGGTGTTATAAAAGAATTAGGTAAGTTGCTTGCTCTCTTTATTAAAAATGCATATGAAAATTACTTCAGTGTTCAGTAAATATAGAGTTCATATGAATATTACATACGAATTTTACAGTACAATCTTTGAAAAACACATCAGCATGTGGAATTTACTAGATGGTAGAAATTTTACCTTATGAAGCAAATTTACCTGTAAAATCGTGGGCAACTTTGTTACCAACGATTTTACATGTAATTTTACTGCAACTTTTTTTACAGTGTATGTATGTGCAAATACAAGATAAGGTACAAACGGATACACTTGAAGAAAAAAGTATCCGAACAATGCGAGCGGAAGAAAGTGAGACAGAAGATATCAGGTCCCTTCTATTACAAGAAGCCAATATTTTCTCACTTGCTTGCTCAGACTGCTGTACTACGTTTTTTTAGTCTTTTTTTTAATGAAGTTGCTTGCCAAGTTCATACTGGTGATAACAGGAAACACGAAAAAGTGAGATGAGCAGTCGTAGATAAAAACAAATCTATTTGGCAGTAATTGCTGCACGATAGAAATTTTATATGGATGATAATGAAGATTCCGTTTTACAGTTGTCTGAGCTGATCCATAAGATAAACGTACAAAAAAAATTCACATTAACACCATTTAGTATGTGTATTTCTACCAGTTTATTGTGCAAGTTGCCGTAATGGTTTTCCAGGGCTGTGATCCAAACGAGCACGTACGTCTTCCACCACATTTTCGGTTAGAACTGATGGGCGACCTGGTGACTTTCCTTTCAAAACACTTCCAGTTCCTCTGAAGCGATGGACAACCCGATTGATGTGTCGAAAGGAGAGAATGGGGGAAATGTACAGAAAGTTAAGGAAAATGTCGAAATATTAGAAAATTGCCCATAATACAAACTTACAGACTTGATCATAGTTTCCCAAAAAAATGGATGGCACTTATAGACCAATACGATGCCTGGCAAGATCTCCAGATTTTTTTTAATGAGATTTGCAATTATCCAGAGCACAAATTTTTCAGTTCACATTATCTGTTCTCTAAAATCTCGATTGCAACAAGCTGATCCATTTATTCTAAAAGCTGCAAATTTCGATGAAGGATAGTTTTATTGTTGAATAGCAATTCACATTATTTTAAAAGATTTTTCTAAATACTACACATTCCTCTTCTTGTGTTGTGATCCAGAGTCTTGCAGTTAGCCTTTTTTTATTTTTCTTCAGCCCTCTGTACGGTGATTTTACTGATTCAACTGTACAATACAGGGTGATTCTCAATATATGCGACAAACTTTGAGAGCAGATTCCTGAGGTTATTTTGATCATAAAAGTTCATATAAGTATAATATGTCCAAAACGATTTGGTTTTAAAATTATTGAATGTTTAATAATAAGTTATGAAGTATGACTAACGTGATATAATATCACAGCTGGTTCTTCAAAAACTATTGTGTTGAGAGGGAATTGTTTATTTGTCATATCAATATTTGTCAATTCATTCAGTTTATTGCCAGTTTCTGTTTTCTAAAATGAATTACACGAATGCTGAGATGTGTGTTATGCATTTCGTTTACGATCTTACTAATGGAAATTCGCGTGCTGCTATACACGTCTTTATGAAGAACGATACCCGAACCGTATCATCCCGCATCATTCAATATTTGCCCATCTTCACCAACGCCTTAGTGAAACGGGAAATTTTAAAAAACGGACGACTGATAACGGGCACCCATCTACAGTGAGAACTCCACAAGTTGAAGAAATGGTACTAAATGAAATTGAGGAACATCCTACTACAAGCATCAGAAAAATTGCGTTTGCTTTAAACATTAGTCAGGCCACAGTTTGGAGAATATTGAAAGATCAACTGTTGTATCCATATCACATTCAACGGGTGCAGGCACTTTTGCCGGCAGATTTTCCACAAAGAGTAACTTTTTGTCAATGGATGCAACACAAAATCGCACAAAATTCTGACTATTTGGCTCAAATATTCTTCACCGACGAGGCGCTACTTTCTCTAGAAACGCGATTATTAATTTTCATAATAATCACATATGGGACCGAAGAAAATCCGCACGAACTAGTGAATGCCCGTCATCAACATCAATTCTCTGTCAAATGTGTGGGCCGGAATTGTTGGAGATCACTTGATAGGTCCGCATTTTTTACCGATGCGGTTAAATGGCGAGGTATACCGCAATTTTCTTGAAGAGGAGCTACCCCTACTGCTGGAAGAAGTTCCGTTGCAATTAAGATTACAATAATGTATTTTATGCATGACGGTGCTCCAGCGGATTTTAATTTAGTTACTCGCGAGTTTTTGGACAATACGTATGCAGATAGGTGGATATAAGACGGAGAGGTCCACAACCGTGGCCTCCTCGGTCTCCAGACTTAAATTCTTTGGATTTTTTTCTCTGGGGTCACCTTAAATCGTTAGTTTATACGACTCCCATTGAAAATGTCGACGAACTGAGAAATCGTATTATCGCAGCTTTTCAAACAATTCGAAATACCCCTGGTATTTTAGAACGGACTCGCCAGTCAATACGACGGAGGATAGAAGCTTGTATTGCAGTTGGGGGCGGTCATTTTCAACAGTTAGTATAAGGTAATTTTGTTTTACTAATTATTTTGTTAATTTATAATAAAAACATTAATTATATTAACTTACTATTAAACATTGTACAACTTTAGAATTAAGCGATTTTGGACATATGTTCTTATGAACTTTTATGATCAAAATAACCCAGAATCAGCGTTTAAAGTTTGTCGCATATATTGAGAATCACCCTGTATATCATACTTTTATAAACAGTTTGTTTTTACTAAATTACCAAATAGTGAACACAACTGTATTAAAGAAGCAACAAGACGTTGTTTGGAAAGATTACCTTTGACTGTAAAAACGAGTCTTTAGAAGAAAATTTAGATTAAAACTAATCCTTTAACATTTGCTTTTCTCACAACTGCAATTAACAAAATTTGCTAGTAAATCTCTTTATTAGAAATAGAACATCGTCACATCACTTCCACATCTGGATCGATCCAGTCGTATCTCATTTCGGCTACCCCAATTCAACTATATAAACCAGTTTACCCCGGGCTATACGCAGGTGAAGTTTCGCTTGCACCATCCTCCCAAAAAAAAAAGATATAAAAAAAATAAAGGCCTTAACATTAACAGAAGAAAAAAAAACATTGTTTTCCTCTTGACATCCTTAAAGAACAAAAGCAATGTCATTTTGCATCCTTCTTGTATCGTGTAGAATGTGGACCAACATCATAGGGTTCTTATATAAGAAAGGCTCTCGTTTTGACCATTAAGAGAAGGGATGGTTGATGATTTGCTGTACGTGATGAGTGGAAAACAAATAAGAGGTCGCAGAATGAGCAAGTGAGTGCCCAATTTGGTAGGAGGAGAAGATTTTTCCTATTACTCAATATAATAGGAGACACAATAGTGTTTGCTTATTGTTATGTGCCTTTAGAAAGCAGAAGAAAAAAACATCATTTGTGATGCTCTACATTGTTGCCACGTCGCTCTCACCCTTCTACAATTAAAACATACAAATATCACCAGATAAATCGTTTGAGCAACATTGGAACATAATGGGCATAATTTTTTTAACTTATTTTACTTCTGACAAACATACCTGACGATGACGTCATGCCGAAACATGTTGTAATTATTTAAAATTAAACGTGAATGCAAAGGTCATTTACATTTTATTAATTTTATGTATTTTATTTTGCACTTTACATTACACACCAAATCCTTCGAGCCAAAATTATTAATGTGGGCGTTTATTTTGAACAGGAACTGTAACTGCGCGCACTGGCAGTATATAGAAGCAGCAGCGATACATCAAACGCCTATATATATATGAAAATACAAGCGACAAGATTATTCACCGATTGTCGTATAGTATTCACGTCCTGCTTTCTTCCTCTAAAAACAATTTAACAGATAAAAGCGTGACAATGCCAAGCACGTTCCAATATGTTGAAGGACCTTTTCTTTTTAAATATAACCAACCACATTCTTGGGAGTACAATGTATAGGTATATGCATGATTGTAGTACGTGGGTGACTAAAAACAAGGCATTCAAATTTTATCACTTTCCAACTCTTTCGTAAATGTTTCAGTTATATCTGTTTTAGTGTGTAGTGAAACAAAGATATAAATAGCCTTTTCTCTCTTATATATTAAAACAAAGTGTTGATTGTGCAAGCAACGGATGAAACATTATAATAATATGGAAAAATTAATTAGGAGTGAGAGAACAGTACTCACCTTTTCGCAAACATCTCTACAGGATCCTGGGGCTTGCATGCAACACATCAGTTCTGAAAATAATTCATACATTGTGTAAGAGAAATATTGTTTGAGTATCTAATAAATATATATTGTTAATTTTTATAAGGTTTGTGATGAATCTTGTTATTATATAGATACACTTCTGGACAAAATAAGTAATAAGATAAGTTTGTTTATTTACATATCCAGATAAATGAAATCAGGCTTCATGCGAGAAAAAGGATTTATCAAAAACGCAGTTATTCATCGTGCTCAAAAACCATTGACAGTAATTAAGTCGGATTACGTGATGAATGGGTTAAGAGTTCTTGCACGCAATTAAACTTGTATGGACATTTTTTATAGATCTTTTTTTAAGGATTCTATGGCCATTGTTCCATATGGAAGTTGTGTTTGCTGTGAAAGCTTACGAATCGATTTTTTTAGGTGGTTGGAGTTATTTGCTCATCAACATTTGCATTGTTTTCAATTCTCGGTTTTAATAGTGTATCACTACTTGCTTTTCGGGACACAGACCCTGTTTCATGGAATTTTGCTACCGATTCTTGTATCAATTGCCACAAACTGTCATATGTTACTGGAAAAATTGGAAATTCTACCCGAAATTCTTCTATGCTAGTCTGCCAAGAGTACAACCATTCCCCATTTTCTAATTTTATACCATTTCCAAAGTATGTTATGTGTATGTCAAAGTTTATGATTATTGTATAAATATTTTTTTTATACAGCGACCTAACCTATTTTAATAGGACACAATAGGGGTCGAATTATTATTTTTTGTATTAAATAAATACATACAAAAATAATTTTCTTGACAACAACGGAAAGAGGAGAAGTCAAAATAAATAATAAATATTTTTTATATACACCAGGCCAAATTAATTCTTATTAATAATTTCTTTTGGTTCAGAAAGATAAGTAAATTATATCACTACATTAATTAATGACTTTTTTTATGATTAAATTAGTTTTTTACAAAACAAGACGATAGCCAGATTTATTAATTTTTTTTTTTTTCAGATCACGACTAACTTTTTTTAATAAGTAAATTATACAGGGTGATTCAAAAGCACCGGACCAACTGCTAAGAGGTGATAAAGGAATGTCCACTGCCTCTAAAAATGTAAATAAGATACCAATAAATGTTTTTTTTTACGATTTGTGGTCCTTGAAGTGTAAAAGTTTTGTATTCGATTTTTGATCATTCAGAACAATATATGATTTTAGTTATCGTAAAAGATAAGTCTTACAGCAGAAAAGAAGAGCGTTTGCTAATAAAAAATTAAAAGTTTTAAGTTATAAAGCAGAAAAACAGCTAATTAATTACAAGTTATAAAAAAAATATTTTTGGCAACATTGGCATACAATAACTAGAAATGTCACTTTTGACAGTTTTGAAATTATTTTGTATTTTGTGTCATTGCTTTCAAAGTATTCAAAGATGTTAACACAACCCGTGAATATTGTGACATGTATCTTATTTTGAATGAATGTAGCGGTAACTATAGGGCAGCTGCGTTCATTTACGCTACGTGATGCCCTCAACACCAGCATCCACACAAAAATGTTTTTTAACGTCTGGATAATCGCATGCGACAGATGGGACGAATTGATATTGATGTTGATGCTCCTGGAAGACCACATGTAGCACGAACTCCACAATCAGAAGAAGCCATTCTTGACTCTGTTGCGGATGATCCCAGTGTGAGCATTCAAAGAATTTGACGTAACTTAAATGTAAATTATAGTACCGTTCAACGTGTTTTAAGAGTAAAGCGGTATCATGTTTTCCATTATACGAAAGTTCAAGCCTTGCGAGAAGACGATTTTCCACTTAGTCAACTTTTGTCGATGGATGTTGGAAAGGATGGAGGAAAATGATAATTTTGGTAATCAGGTATTGTGACAATGACACGATTACTGCAGTGTAAAAATTCAAAACTGGTGCGCTGACGAAGATTCAAGATCGCTTTCTGTTAATGTCTGGCCGCATTAATTGCTGCACATTTATTAGGTCCTATATTCTTACCACATCGTATCAATGATGATAATTTTCTTAATTTCCTACAAGGCGAGTTGCAAAATCTGCTGGATAATCTGCCACTAGTGCGACTACTAAGTTTATAGCTGCAGTTACACGGAGCGCCTGTGCATTACGCTACGCAAGTGAGAACGTGGTTGAATTTTCTCCAACGATGGATTGGTCGTGGAGGTCCTATTAATTGGCCTCCACGATCACCAGGCCTTACTCCTCTAGATTTCTTTCTATGTGGCCACTTAAAAGACATCGTCTACTGTACTAGCCTCGAGAATGTGAAGGAGTTAAGACAGCGAATTATTGTTGTCGCCGAAACGGTTACTCCCGAATTGTTACAAAATCTTCATTTAATTGTTCGTAGAAGATTAGAAAGCAGCTTAAGAATGGATGGACAAAATTTCGAACATTTATGGTAAGTTGACAATGTCAGTGTCAGTTTTATGATTGGAAATTTCATTAAATTTTTGGGTTTCTAATGGCTAAAGTTTTATTGTTCATTAATGTATAGTTTTACCTTACCGTGAATTACACAATGTTGCCAGATTGTTTCAAATATCATTTTTTAAAAAATTAAAAGTTCTAAAGAAATTTCGATTGCATTTTTGTCAGGAAATGATGATTCTTTAGCGCTTTCTAAGTGGTCTGATGCTTTTGAATTACCCTGCATTACTGCATCAATTATTTTTTCCTTTTTCTGTTGCAACAGAACATTTTTAGCAATAACAGGGTGGAGAGAATTAAATAAAATAAAAAAAATCTTTTTCTAGGGGCCAAATTGATTCGAATTGATATATATATTTTAAATATCAAAATATGTCATAATATACAGGGTGTTCCACTTAATTTTTCACAACTTTGGCGTGTAACCTTTGTTTGAGTCACCTTGTATACTTCAAAATAATTTTGAAATGTGCTCCTTCTGAACCTGTACAACCCTCACAAAAAAAAATTGAAATTATGTTACCACTTTTCGTATATAAACTGACGCGAATGTGGTGGCCCAGCCTGTATATATTAAATATATATTGCTATGCTGGATATTGGTTCGTACCGTAAATACATATCAAATATTAACCTAGAAAAATACCAACTTATACAAATTTCCCCAAGTGACTGCAAACTGTTCAGCGATGATACAAACAAATTCCTAACCCCAAAATTTGCTGAACGTATAAAAATGAAATTTCTTATAAGTATAATTAAATTTAGATTAAGATTGAAATAATACGTTTATTTTTAGGTAGATTTGGACGCGGAATACCTTTGAAGGAATGAAGGACCTCTAAATGGTGGCCTTCATCCTTCTGATCACGGAGAATGGTTCAATCAGGAGGACAGGAACATTACTCTGGAAAATCGTCGTTACAGAAAATTACCCAAAGATAATAGGTAATTTGGATAATATTAATGTGATAAACTTACTTTAACAATTAACAATTATTTTTAGGTTGTACTTTAGAATAAAATTGAATTTTATCAAAATAGCCGTTGGATTTTACGAAACAAATTGAGACACGTCTGCCTCTGACGAAGATTGGCTGCTGAATGGTTTCGAATTGAAAACTTTTAACCGACTTGAATGCGATTGTCTTCGACAAGGAGTACAACTGTCGCTGAATGTCCGTTAATTTAACCGAAATGAGGGGAATATACTTTGTTTAATACATGAGAATGCCCATGTGACCGAATGGACTGTCGAATGTTTAAACAAAATGAAAATAAATAATTATTGCAAAATTCTCGAATCACTTTACAATTAAAATATGATAAAGGCAGGTGTCTCTGGATCATGATAAACATACATTTAAAATTTTTCAACACTTATTACTATGTAAAATTAACAATCTTAAAATTAATTACGGCACACAAAAAGTAGACAACTATTTATACACGTAAAATTGTGACGAAACCGAATTTCCAGCAATTTTCCCATGTCTTTCTGTTGACATATCAATGCAATTGGACTGCCAATGCATATAAAAACATTATTAGACTAAGTTTAAATGAAATAAATACACTGTGAAAAAAATAAAATGTTCGTTTGAATTGAACTTGGATCCAACTTTGATCTGTCAATATCTATTGTAAAAAATAGACTATTCAAATTCTAATAATCATTTTCGATGTGTAGGCATTTCACTACTGATCATTTTTTACTTCCTGAAGGGAATATTCTGAAGGAAAATGCTTTGAAGGACTTGCCAAATGCAGAGATTTCCTACATTCACCTGGACATCGTCTGGTTGCTGCCTGCTGCTACATTTTATATCCTTTTTAAAGCTTAAGAATGGATGGACAAAATTTCGAACATTTATGGTAAATTGACAATGTCAGTGTCAGTTTAATGATTTGAAATTTAATTAAAATTTTGGGTTTCTAATGGCTACAGTTTTATTGTTCATTAACATATAGTTTTATCCGTAAAAACATATAGTTCATAAACATATAGTTTAACCTTGATTCGAATTAATATATATTTTTTAAATATTTGGATGATTTTTTTCTTAAACGATTTTTTTTCTTTTTTTTTGTAGCAACACCAAGGGAGAGAAATTAATGATTTTCTTCTTATAACATTAAAATTTGTTGCGTGTTTGTTGTGAAGTCATCCCATCGCATTCTCGCCTACACCACTTCCGGACAAATCTCCACTTACCCCAAACCCCCTATTTAGCGGATAAACTCAGAAATCTCACCGACTCGACTCTCCTCCCTAAAAGAGAGAGGGGTATCTACAACATGCCCCCGAAAAGACAGAATCAATATCCGGCGTAAACTTTATGCGAGGGCGTAATCAGAACTGTTTAGCATGCATCCGAATAGTTCGGAACGTGTCAAAAATGGATTTCTGGAGAGCAAAAGGATGACGCGTTGATGATGGTGGCACACAGGGGCGGGTTACGATTCGTTCGTACGAGAAAAACCGATTAATTTTATGCGCAAAGGGGGGAAAAGCCACAGTACACGACGTTGAATACGAATTAAGGGATAAGCGGAGCGGATAACATGCCGTGGGAGGCGTTTTTCGCCCTGCGTCTGGGCGAGAAAGTGTCCCCACAGGAAATTAAACATCAAAGGTGAATTTTGCTTGGAGTTTGGGCAAATTCGCAGTGGAGTTAATTACGTTTCTTATTATTTCTTTTTCTCTGTGGGGGTAAATATTTAAGTTGTGGAAGAATTGAAGAAGTTTGGAAATATAAGTTATACCATTGGGTATTGGAGAAATTGAATGAAATGATGTACTATTTAATGAAAAAGTGTTACTTAATAAAAATGCGAAAAAAACGTAGTAGCTTTTTTACATCTTAGGCCCGTTTTACATTATACTTAATTTAGTATGAAATTTTGTATAAAATTTTATTTTGAATTTATAAAGAAATTTACCTGCATGTCATACATAAAAAGAATTACATCTGAAAATTGGTACAAAATATTTGAATATGTCTGTTTGATATTTAAAGTAACAAATTTAATATGAAAAAAGTTAAGAAAAGGATTAATATTACCGTAAAATGGCTGATCCAGAAGTATTGCTATTATAGCTATCATCTTTAAATGTAACTATGATAGCTAGTCCCGTAAAATATTATGTAAAATTGGATAAGTTAGTGACCTGAAGGAAGATGCATTCTAAATTTATTAAATCGGGATTAAGGACTGACGGTCCATTGTCGAACGATTGATGAACTTTGGCAATTTCTCATTGTTTAGGTGATCTTGCGGACGTGGATAGACCGGATCTGATAGATTTTACTTCTTCAATTATAAAGGCGCAAATAGTCTAGTAGTACTTAGACCTTCAGATGGTGATTATAAGCTTATTTCTAGTGTTCTACTAAAAACTTAAGCTACATCGATGTAGATGAAGTTGCAGAGGAAAATGTTGAAATTTTGGTAAGGTGAAACGACCAAGTGGCAAGAGATCTGCTAATTTTGCAAGACAAGTTAGGGATGAAATATAATTCTAAAAATAAAATGCAATTTTTTTGTATGTATCTATCTTTTTTTATAGATTATAAAACTGAGTATGTTCAACAAATTGTTATACAATCAATCAATTTTTTACTTTATCTAGGGTAGTTTTGAATACTCAATGAACAATTCAACCTGCTAACATGACCACTACATTATTCTAAAATGGATGGTGATACAGCGATATACGATAGGCAACAGAACTTCCTTATGCTTTGACTCAACTACAAACTACATCGTGTATTTTTGCGTTATCTATGTCAACTTAGATTGAGCGATCTGTATTGTACGACAAACGCCAACCTATCCCACTGGACTTAACCAACAATTCACATATTGCGCACGCATATTTCGTTTGTAAAATTAATGAGAAAATAGAACAGTTCTAAATATTTAGTACAATATTTCGTACGAAATTTACAAATAAATTTTTCTGTATGATACTCTTTGAAATATTAATAGCAAATTTATTTCATAGTTTCATACTAAATTAAGTATAATGTAAAACCGGCCTTATTTGTCAATGTTTTTACGGATAAAATTTTATTGCTTTCAATCAATTAGCGAAAGGATATTTTTTTCTTGGTGTTCTGTTATAAACATATTGATAATTATAATGTTTCCTATACCTATTTCTTATAGTTTCTTAGTAATTTATAATTTTATTTTTCAAATATTAATTCCTAGCCATTATTTTTATTTATTTATTTTTTTTTGAAGTAGGCTTGAACAAAACTGCTGTTATTATTCAACATAGATAGACGATATTAATCAGTTTAACTTTTCAACTAGCCTTTCCTACAAACTAATTAAAAATCATAACTAAGTAAACTTTAGAAATGTACTTTATTAAAACAGATAAGCCGATATGTTGAAAACTGCTAATGTTTTAAAAAGTTTCAAAATGATATTTGTTTCGTATATAAACCGACGCGAATGTAATGGCTCACCCTGTATATATCTCTTATACAGAAATATTTGCAAAAAAAAATCTAAAAAAACCTAAAGTTTTTTGATACTCTCCTTATGATACTCTTCTTACTCAATATCTACAGCTTCATCGAAATGTATATCGTTGAATTTTCGTATTTTATTCTAGACCACACCATAAGAAGACTTGGCACACTAAAAGCATTCCTTCACAGCCCGCGAAAACACGTGTCACACATATTGAAATCGAACTTTTTTCTCGCCAATGTGGTGAGAAATTTATTAAACTTCTTTCGATGCTATATACAACACCACATCATGATGACTGTGTCCCGTGTACATACTTGTATAAATAATTTATAACTTAAGCCGTTACAGTCTGCATTCTAAGCATCAGCGCGTTGTATACAGGGCGTTCCAATTGAAGCGAACCACCTCAAATAACTCTTTATCTACTATGATTTATATATAATTGCGAAATCTATCAATTGTCATATACAACGTGTGTATAAATTGTCGCAAAAGCTATACGCAGCGACATTCTTCCTTCGTTTCTGAATCTAAAATCTAAATGGTAAAATATGGTACTATGCTTCATGCGTCTTCAGCAGTCACTTGAAAGTAACATACATTTGGCAACACTGTAGTCGCATACTACCGTAATGGTAGTTACAATACTTGTCAAAATTGACAGACCAGAATTACAAATGACAAATTGGATAACACAAATGATACATAGGGAAAAGCAATAAGAAAGCTTTATTAAAACAGAATTAGTAGTTTTGATTTTTCGAACACATCTCTTGTAATAAACTAGCGACACTATTACCTACGCATATGTTCAAATTGATATCCGTCTGTTTGTAAACACATTTGCAATCTACGAGGTATCGTCTGTATTACTTGTTCAAGCCTTTCCGGTGTAATTTCTATAGTGCGCGTTAATTCGTCCTATAACTTCGTCAGTCTTGTGGAGGTGTTGCGTAAACTTTCACCTTTATGAAACCCAAACAAAAAAGTCTAAAGGATTTAGGCCGGAAGACCTTGCAGGCCATAAGATAGGACCACCGCGACCAATCCACCTGTTAGGGAATTGTTCATCCAACCACTCTCTCACATTACGAGAAAAATGTGCCGGAGCTCCATCATGCATGTAAAACATGTTACGGCGTATATTCAATGGCATCTCGTCATTAACTTGTTCTAATACATTAAATACCGTTGGCATCAAGTCGATTTGGCAGATAGATTGGCCCAACGACACGGTGATTTATTATACCCAGCCAAACATTAACTGAAAACTTTCTTTGGTGACCGTATTCCCGAAACGCATGTGGATTTTCATCTGCCCAATGGTGAAAATTATGGGTATTGAGTACACCATCTCTGGTAAACATAAACTCGTCGGTCCAAAGAACACCTCTTAAAAAGTCGCCATCTTCTTGAATCCTATTTAAGATACTATGACAAAAGTTTAAACGGTGTATGATATCGTTTTCATAGAGCGGCTGCACCTTAGTTATATGGTATGGATAAAGAAGGTTTTCACGTAGAACCAAATGAACGGTATTATTACTGCGGATATTGAATGTGGACGCCAACTGTCGAGTATTGACGGAGGAATCTTCATGTACTAAGTCTAGAATTTCCTCTTCCAGTTGTAATGTACGCCGTTCTTAAACGAACCAGTTTCACGTAGACGTTGGTCCAGCCGTCGAAATACGTTTCCAGTAGGATGTCTCCGGTTTGGAAAACGTACGCAATATTCCTGTTCTGCCATGTTAGCATTTCCATTACAAAAACCGTATACCATATACATATCGGCATACTCATTAAATGTAAAAACCATTGTAAATAAACAAAACAATAATAGGAGAACGATAAAAACACTGAAACAGAAAAACTAATCAAGAGAGAATCACGAGTAATCACGAAAAAGAGCAGAGCTTGCATAAAATTGAACACTTCAGATTAATGTCAAAATTTGACAGTAATGGTTTTGATTGAAATCAAATTAGAATACAAAGTCATTGTCCTACAATGTTGCCAAATGTGTTTTTCATGAGAGGATGCTTATGAAGAAATGTTGAAACCAGGCTCTAAAGTCAAAAAGAAACTGTTTACGAAAAAACAGGAATAAGAAATCGTCTAAATTCAAAATTGCAGCTATCTATACCGACAAATAACGAACACAAACGCTTATTAAGGAACTAAAAAACCGAACTTCAAGAACCTCGTGAAGACTTATGAATACAATATTTTACCATTTAGATTTTCGATTCAGAAACAAACGAAGTATGTCGCTACGCGACAATTTATACACACGTTATATAAAAGGGCCCAACCTTAAAATTGGAATAGGGAAGATGGGTCTTGTGACCACCATTTGAAAAGGTCTTTTAATTATCTTTACGGTAACATGTGTCAAAAAGTAATTTTCTTTAATCAGTAAGCATAATTTGCAATGTGTATGCAGCAGGTAAAGACTTATGTGAGGTGGCTCGTTTGAATTGAAATTGCCTGTACATAAATAAAATGTGTATTTGAGATAGTACACATGCCTGATTAAGCTGACTGCCCTTGTATACATGTATGTTGAACTAACATATACATATTTAAGTAACGTTCATGATAAATTAGTAGTTATGCGACGCGGTCACACGCAAGTAAAATTAATTCAAATGTAGAAGAGGGCCTCAACTTTGTTGCGGCGCGTGCATTGGGTTCGCTATGAGTGGATATTGAGGTTAGGTTTTACGATCGTTTTATTACACGATTGTGTCCTCTGAGCAAAACGAGCCAAAGATATTATTACGTTAGGAGTGTTAAATTATTACTAGAAACGCTTTTATGAATACTATAATTCAGTCATTAAAATCATTATTAAAGCAGATACACGAAACGGTCGGGTTGGCGGGAGATTCAAATTTCAATTTCACTAAAATTTACTAATAATAATAATAATAATAGATAAATGCGTCAATATCCTTTATAAATTCACATTAAAAGTAGTCGCTAAAACCAGGAACTTACGGCATCTATCTTAAAACTCCGCCGCAACTAGTAAGGCGATCGAATGAGGTCACAGAGATAGGATGACCCGTCACGTCAACCGATAGCTGCTGCACAAAATCGAATTGGAGCGGCTATTAAAATTCACGGCAGTTCTTACCAAAGGCTGAACACATCCGACGGGACGTGAAAATAAAATAAGGACGAGAAAAAGTGGTGATGCGATAAAAGAAGAATGCTAGACAGAACTAGTTCAAAAGGTCAATTTTTGCGATATCGAAAGTCTATTTCTTGTTGGAAAGGTAAATCTGTTAAAATAATTTCTAAGTTGTTCTTCGATAACAATGAGATGGCGAGGTGAGATGTAATGATTAAAAATTTTAATTTTTTTTTTTACTTAAATGACCCAATATTATTTTTAAAAAGGAAGAAGGGGCAACAAAAATAGTACTTATTATAATTGTTTCTTAAAAAATCTGAATTGAAAAATTTAAAATAAAAAAAATGTTTTTTGATATACAAGTGGTTTAAATTTTTAAAATGAAGTTTTCTTGTCCCTCAAGATTGATTAATTTTTTATTTACCCAATTGGAGGAGACAAAAAAAAATTAAATAATGACTATTTTTAATAATTAGAAATATTTAATACGTTATTCTGTACCATCAATGAAATTATATTTTTTTACAAATGTCACGAAAAATAGAATGGGATTAATTCAGCTCGCAAAAGAGAGAGAAAGATAGGTAAAAAGAGGAAGAAGTGAGATAAAATTTCTTTCAACGTTGATTTTTTGTTATATAATTAAAATTATTTTTTTACGAAGGCACTCAAAAGAAAATTAATAAAAATCTTTTTACAAATCTGTATGAGAGCGTAAGTTTCTGCAAACAATATTCTTTTTTAAATAATTTAAATTATTTCATAATATTATCAATTTTTTTTTTAACAAACTTCACGTCAAAGAGACAAGAATAATAAAAATAAGTGTTTTCACAAATTTGCGGGAGGTGATGAAATTTAAATTACATTTTTTTTACAACAAGAGGGGATTAAAATTATTTGTCATATATTAGAGGAAGGAGGAAATGGAAGGGGGAAAGGAGGGGGAGGGTAGAGGAAGGGAAGGGGAGAAGGGAGGAAAAAAGTGGAATGGGAATGTGATGGAACAGGAAAAGGAGAAGGGGAAGGGGAAGAGAAGATGAAGAGGGGAATGAGAGGAGGATAGGAGCGGAAAAGGAAGTTAGGAAGGGAGAAGAGGGGAGGAAAAGGTGGAGTGGAAATGGGAGGGGGTAGAAAATGGGAAAAGGAGAAAGGGGTGAGAAAGGGAAGGGGATGGGGAAAGGTGGTAGAGGGGTGAGAAGGGGAAGTGAGGGGAGGGGAGGAGAAAGGGGGAGGAAGAAGATAGGGAAAGGGGAGCAGGGCGAAGGGGAAACGGCAATTACAAAAATAAATTAAAAAAAAATGTTGAATTCTTAAGCAAAGTAAAAGGTTGAAAACATTTTATAGGTTTACCTATACGTCAGAATAAAAATATTTTTTATGTATTTTTCATTGTTTCTTTTTGATTTATTTTCTCACTACTATTCGATTCACTATTTGATGTACATTTTCTTAAATAATAATAATAATAGAATTTTATTGTCCAACACATTACAATCCATATAAAGGACAAAATTATAAATATAATGTGCAGACAGCAAATAACATAAGGAAAATTGGAAAAAAGCAAATGTATCTTAACATACTAAATTACATACTAATAAAAAAAAATACATAAACCAAAATTAAGCCAAATATATTCTACATGTATCGGTTGTTTCAAGTAGTGCACTGTAGTTTATATCGCAAATTACGCGTCTTAGTCATAACTAATAGTGATGAATGAAACGCAGAGTTAATTGTAACAGTTGGTATATAAAGGCCGTTTTACACCTAGCTATTTATTGCGCAATTTATCGGCCAATAAATAGTTAGGTGTAAAACGGCCTTAAAAAAAAGTGGAACTCAGTCGCGCAGAAGTTCGTGGTATCAAGAATTGTAATTGTGACAACAGGTAAGCACAATCAATGTTGTTGTGTATAAGATTATATACAAATTTTATGCTGATAATTTTCCGTCGCATTTCCAAAGATTCCAAATTGAATGTTTGGAGCAGTACATCATAATCAAATCCCCTACAGGGGTAAATGCCCTCATACCGATAAAATAAGCATTTGAGAAACTTAATAAATTATAATTATTTGTTTTTCTATTCCTTTTGAGAATTTGTGTTTAAACGATAAGTTTAAAAAGACCCAATAGGAAAACAAATAGGCATACAAATAGCTATTATAATTTATCTAAAATGTACATCAAATAAAACAAAAGAAAAAGGTTTATACACTTGAAAAAGTCAAGCAAAACTGACGAAACGATCATAGTGATAAAATAAATAAATATAAAAAAAAAAACAATGGAAAATACATAAAAAAAATTTATTCCGACCTATAAATCCAAATTAAAACAAATAAAGAATTTACAATCATAGGTCTAGAAAACAAACTAAAAACACATTAAATATTTTACCTAAATTATTTTTTTTTAAATGCGGGAAATTGACGGATTATTTTTTTTAAAAACGATTTATTTTACAACACGGAGAATGCATAAAAAAATTAAATCAACGAATATGTATTTCTTTTGGTTATTAAGTCGAAGATTATTCATAATAAAAAAATATTTTTTTTTTAATTAAGCCGAAAAGACAACAAAACAATTCAATGTTTTAAATATAGCAGTCACAATAATAAGCAATGCCTACTGCTGTTGTCTTTTTTTAAGTTTATTTATTAATCATAGCGCAATTTGTATCAGACATTGTTTCTGATACATAAATTGTTGTAGATTTGCTACGTACAGGAAGGAAATGAATAAATTTTATAACACATCCGTATAGTCTTTGTGGTTTGAATAACAAAATTCAATCAAAAATATCCATTGTTTTTCCTGAACAGGTTCGAATACCTACAAAAAAAATGCTGATTTATGGTTGAAACACGAAGGAAACGTATTAATAAAATCATTTCCTTTGATGCACAATTGGTTTTAATGTAAAACTTTGTTCAGGAATCAATTAAAAAAAAAGGTACACAGATAAAAAGGTTTCTTTAAGTCAAAGAAATATTTCTTTGCTCGTATATTTAAAAGAGCCATTTCTTTCGGTTAATATATATTTCTTTTAGTCAACACGAATTTCTTTCATTGAATTAATTTCCCTATTAAATATTTCTTTGACTTAAAGAACTTTTTATCTGGGTAGGTCCGCTTTAAAAAAAAAAGTTAATGATGGTCATACGGATACAAAACACTTACGGAAAAAAATTAAGAATCCCATTTTAGAGAGAACTTTAGATAACAATAAAGAAATGAGTTTATTATTATTATTATTATTTTCTATCTCTTCAAATACTTAACGCGAGAAAAAGAAAAAAAAAATGGAAAACAAGAAAAAAATGATCTTTAGAATTAGTAGGCGTATAGGCCCTGTAATGGGTGATCCCTCAAATAAGTCAATACATACAGATGTACTTTTTCCCATTTAACCGAACTTATAAACTCTTGCCGTATCTGAGATCCCCTTACAAAACATCTTATCTCGGACACACCGTACAAACATTCTGTGCATCGTAGTTACATACCTATAAGTAATATGTTAAATACTTTTTATTTTAGACGCATAAATACGAAGTGAATATCTGCGTTAAACGGCAACAAACTCAAGTTATGCGTTATTCAATTAAGGAAACGTATACTGAATATAACTACCAATTACAGGGTAGCGGCCAGCTGTGGGCTTTTAATTATTCAATTAATGTTGCTGCTATACTGTCTGGACCATTTCGGTTCTACACGATGCGGTGGTTCCAATTATTGAGCATTGTGTTTATATATGCATATTATAGATGTGTGGCAAATTTTGGAAGTATTAATCTAAACAAATACGTGACAAATACTCCAAACTTTAAACTACGGCACTGGTAATACTGCAAACTTCTTCAATTAGATCCGTCACCACAAACTGCACTAAACAGGACGTACGTTTCAATAGCAAAGCTATCATCATCAGCATCAGAAACATCGAACTCAGAGTTCAGTGAAGAAGTTTGCAGTAAACAAATACATATTATTGCTTTATTATTAAGTTAGTTTTTTCTTTTTAATGCAATTAGGGGGTCAAATCCACCCTTGAAATTTTAAGGATTTTTAATTTTCCTCGATTTACGATAACATTCAAAACGAATATTGATTTGACAAACTATACATCACTCACCTAAACAAAAACTCTATACAACGTGTGTATAAATTGTCGCAAAAGCTACACGTAGCGACATATTTCGTTCGTTTCTGAATCGAAAATCTAATTGGTAAAATATTGTACTATGCTTCATGCGTCTTCACGAGGTTCTTGAAGTTCGGTTTTTTAGTTCCTTAATAAGCGTTTGTGTTGGTTATTTGTCGGTATAGATAGCTGCAATTTTGAATTTAGACGATTTCTTATTACTGTTTTTTCGTAAACAGTTTCTTTTTGATTTTAGAGCCTGGTTTCAACATTTTTTCATAAGCATCCTCTCATGAAAAACACATTTGGCAACATTGTAAGACAATGACTTTGTATTCTAATTTGATTTCAATCAAAACCATTACTGTCAAATTTTGACATTAATCTGAAGTGTTCAATTTTATGCAAGCTCTGCTCTTTTTCGTGATTACTCGTATTCTCTTGATTAGTTTTTTCTGTTTCAGTGTTTTTATCGTTCTCGTATTATTGTTTTGTTTATTTACAATGGTTTTTACATTTAATGAATATGCCGATATGTATATGGTATACGGTTTTTGTAATGGAAATGCTAACATGGCAGAATAGGAATATCGCGTACGTTTTCCAAACCGGAGACATCCTACTGGAAACGTATTTCGACGGCTGGACCAACGTCTACGTGAAACTGGTTCGTTTAAGAACGGCGTACATTACAACTGGAAGAGGAAATTCTAGACTCAGTACATGAAGATCCCTCCGTCAGTACTCGACAGTTGGCGTCCACATTCAATATTCGCAGTAATAAGACCGTTCATTTGGTTCTACGTGAAAACCTTCGTTATCCATACCATATAACTAAGGTGCAGCCGCTCTATGAAAACGATAACATACACCGTTTAAACTTTTGTCATAGTATCTTAAATAGGATTGAAGAAGATGGCGACTTTTTAAGAGGTGTTCTTTGGACTGACGAGTCTATTTTTACCAGAGATGGTGTACTCAATACCCATAAATTTTCACCATTAGGCAGATGAAAATCCTCATGCGTTTCGGAATACGGCACCAAGAAAGTTTTCAGTTAATGTTTGGCTGAGTATAATAAATCACCGGTGTTGGGCCAATCTATCTGCCAAATCAACTTGATGCCAACGGGTATTTAAATGTATTAGAACGAGTTATTGACGAGATGCCATTGAATATACGCTGTAACATGTTTTACATACATGATGGAGCTCCGGCACATTTTTCTCGTGATGTGAAAGAGTGTTTGATGAACACTTCCCAACAGGTGGATTGGCCGCGGTGGTCTATCTTATGGCCTGCAAGGTCTCCCGACCTAAATCCTTTAGACGTTTTTGTTTGGGTTTCATAAGGTGAAAGTTTACGCAACACCTCCACAAGGCGCTGACGAAATATAGGACGAATTAACGCGGCAGTATTAGAAATTACACCGGAAAGGTTGAACAAGTAATACAGCAATACCTCGTAGATTGCAAATGTGTTACAAACAGACGGATATCAATTTGAACATATGCGTAGGTAATAATGTCGCTAATTTATTACAAGAGATGCGTTCGAAAAATCAAAACTACTAATTCTGTTTTAATAAAGCTTTCTTATTGCTTTTCCCTATGTATCATTTGTGTTATCCAATTTGTCATTTGTAATTCTGGTCTGTCAATTTTGACAAGTATTGTAACTACCATTACGGTAGTATGCGACTACAGTGTTGCCAAATGTATGTTACTTTCAAGTGGCTCCTGAAGACTTATGAAGCATAGTACAATATTTTACCATTTAGATTTTCGATTCAGAAACGAAGGAAGTATGTCGCTACGTGTAGCTTTTGCGACAATTTATACACACGTTGTATATCGCGAGAAATTAATTTAGCAATATATTAAACTATTTAAACGAAAACATTTCTAATAAAACCCCAAAACAGCGATGTTGTTGTATATGAAACAATAATATTTCGCAAGACGCGCATTTCTCAACAATGATAATAATCGTGGAAGATTTGCCTAACACCCACTGAAGTTACAAATGCCCACGTCAATTTTAACGTTACGACCGTAGGGTATTACAGATCAAAGGACCCGCGCGCTAATTTTGCTGGTCCAAATATTTCAGAACTCTATCCAGCTATATGCTAGCAGTGTTCGTAATAAAAATTTCACGAGGACTCCGTGGGGCTAGAAATAGCCGGATGCCAGAACGTGTCCAACATCAAATAAGAAGTAGTTTTCTTAGCAAATGTCTGAAACTTTTAAACACTTTTCAACAAAGTGGTATTGTTTGCTTGTGCTTTCTAAAAGTTATATATGTATATTTGCATGTATATATTATGCGGTTGCAATGTTGAAAAGGCACGAAGTACTTATAAATACACGGGCAGAAGGCAAAAACAACATTTTCAAATAAATACCTTTAACGTTTTTCATTAAGTTTTTTTACATCAATGTTTGCATTTGTGCGTTTTTTTTTTTCAATTACGGATGTAACGTTAGTAATTTGTAGAATGGTCAAATGTGTTTGCTTACACGGGCCTCACTCGTAGTAGTAAAATTACCCTCACCGATTCGTGTATCTACAGATAAGTTTTTTATCTTGAGACAACAGAATATCTCTAAAACACTGCATCAAATCAAAAAAAAGATCTTAATAAGATTTGTTATAATGTAGGGAGCTCACTGAATGGTGTCGAACTCAATCCATGTATAACGACTTATACTTAACTTCTCACCTCAAAACGTAGCATTTGTACGTAGATACAAAATGAAATAAAACTTAATTCAGAAACTATATTTAAAATAAAAATCGTCAACAAAACAATAAAAAAAAAAAAAAAAAATAAACATTTATAATATTATACACTTAATAAAAAATGCACTGTAAACGCTTCGAAAAAATATAAAATGGCTGTCTGATGACGCGCGATGGTGATGCGCAGAATAGTCTTATTTTCGTACCTCTTGTCACAAAACCTAACATACTTGTACTATGGTATCTAGTATCGCATTAAGGAAAAAAGCTTCTTGTATACAAAAATAGGTGGACAGGTTAATGGATTTTTCTTTCACCAAATTTTTTGCTCTGCTGAAAAAATTGTACATTTTACTAACGCTTTTAAATGACTGAATTTACAAGTTTATTGCTCAGATATGCACAGAGTGTCCCACCGAAGACTGGGTCTTGGATGACAGCTCTATTTTTGCAGTTTAGGAAAAAGTCTTTTCTACAAAAATTTTATAGAATTCAATGCTGCATAACCTAAAAATATTTTTTACTATACAGGCTGCTCCAAAAGTAGGAAAACGCATACTTACTACGTTATTTTAAATAAACACCCTATATACACTTCATAGTTATTAATTCGAGGTTTTATTCAATTATCTAAAGTGTATATACTAAACCAACATGAAAATTAATGGAACATTCGTTAATTTTTTTTATAAAATCATTAATCATTTACAAAATTCTGCGTTGAGTTATCATAAATATTTAGTTTAACTTAAAAGGATTTTATGTAAAGGTTTATTTACCTTCACTAAAGTAAAGCAAATTGTCAAGACTCTAGAAGACACCTATATATAATTATATTAATTTTAGTTTCATTGTTATGTCAAGGTAAGCATATACCGCACGAGTCATCCAAACTCCAAACAGCTAGATAGGTTGTTATATGTATGAAACCCACACTTCTGTTCGTAGTTGATGTGGCTCGTGCAGTATATGTACCGTATTTAAAATATGAATATCTAAAACAAATACATGTACAAACTACGCCGCCTTTTTTTTTACAAAAGCGTAAATAACACCGTTGTTATTATAGCTAGACATATACAGGGTGTATCAAATAAAAAAGTAAATTTTGCTTGGGTGTTAACTACACGACATATGAAGCACAAACCCACCGAAACCGGATTCCATCATTAAAGAATAAAAAAAAAGTAAAATTTAGAGCCAAAAATTCTTTAGTTCGGGCCTGATGCAAGGAAACGTCATGTTAAGCACTCGCTAAACGTGGTATTATGTATAAATACATTGCACTCATTTAGTATTATTCTTAATGGTATGCCATAAGTTCATTTAACGTCATTCTGAATAAATAAAGGCCCTTATAAAAATAGCAAAACTGAGGCATTTTAAATTTCTTCTTTTTATAAAATAAACATTCCTTTTTTGTTAAGAGCATTCTACATAAGTCTACAAAGTATTATTTTTAATATCCTGATAAGACGTTTGAGTTTCACCGGATATGCGACTTTAGTAGTTACAAAAACGTAAATATTTTTCTTTTGCTTTGTCGAATTGAGAGTTAGTTGTTAATAAACGGTACCACATGAATCTGAGTTATTTCCTTTGGATTTATTTAATCATATAACGCAAAATGAATTTAATCGAATTACACAGAAATAAATGTAGATACAGAGAAAATTTGTAAACACGCCTTTTTTACTATGATATCGCGCGAAAATGAATCTATACATTCCCGCGCTTTTGCCGATGCATCAAGCTTCGATTTTCTTTATATGAAATGATGATGGTCCTGAAAAGGATCGTTTTTTCGAGACGGGAAGAATTTAAATAAAATGTTCGAAGTGGCTTGCACTCCAAGCGGCGATTCACACAAAACTAACAGCGGTAATGGCTGAATGATAGTGGTATGTGGGGGTATACTCGGGACAGCATTTAGGTTGGGTACAGGTGCGGCTCTAGCCCAGGACATTTACAAAATATTTTTCTTCCCGCTAATGCTTACAGATAGACCCCTTGTGCATTAAGACTTTTTGATTGTATATGATTGCAGCTGCTACATATTATTATATTTACCTCTATATCTGATACACCCTCTATAGTACCTTATATAAAGTAATGTTATTTTTCTTCGTAGAAGTTAAAAATGGAGTAGTATGTATAGGGTGTTTCACTTAAAATAACGCAATAGGTATACGTTTTCCTAGTTTTGGAACATTCTGTACAGTCAAAAATATTTTTAGGTTTTGCTGCATTAAATTCTGTAAAACTGTATAAAAGACTACCTAAAATCAAAAATAGAGCTGTAGATACTCAAATACCCAGTCTTCGGTGGGACATCCTGTATACATACTAATCTGATGAATATTTTGAATTTATTCTATATCCATAGAAAATGCTCAAAGAATTGGACGAAAAGCTTGTCGTAAAACATTAAGTTTTTTAGCTTGTTTTTTCGAAGCCGTAATTCAATGTCTACTACTAAAGATTTGAGCACTTTCCATATAGAATATTCAAAGATTAACAATAAGATCCATTTTTAAAGATCCTAATGCAGACTTTTCGGCAAGGAGTTCAAGTCAAAACAAACTTTCTTTTTGATTTTGCTAAATTATGCGCTCATATAGAGCCATAAGCGATTATATACCACTGTCATATTTCAATTTGTAAAATTGTGTATAAAGTGAAAGATATTACAACGAAAAGGGATACTTCTACATTCAAAATTTTTATAGGCTTTTCTAAAAAAATCCGCATAAATACCAGAACGAATAAATGTAAAGTAAATCTTATTTTTCTTGAATATTTTTTAGTTTTTTTTTTTTTAATTTCTGTTAAGAAAAGAAACTGCCAGTTGGATACACAACATAAATGTAGAAAATTTATCAGAAATACTAGCAAAACAACGACGATTTATACACAAAAAAAAAATGTTTTTCAATCCTTCAAGTTTACTACTACACAGGTCCAGAAAGCCAACCAAATAAGATTTCTTAATACGTTCATCATCGTAAAATGCAAACGTTTATACACAAATTTCGCCCACTCAATATCTGGGGAACGAACTGTAATTGAGCAATTAAAAAGTTGAGTACATCAAGGAATGGTTCCGAGCAAATTGCTATATAATTACGTTATTTGATTCACTTATCCTCACGAGCAGACATATAAAAATTAATAATAATAATAATAATGACAAACTGTGGCATCAAACAGCATCAGAACAGTAGTAGCAACAACACAAACCTTGGGCGTATATCCTCCTATCGAATTGCACTACGGATATCAACAACAGAAACAGAAGACGATAACAAACACTAAGACCGATCTCACAGTCGTATCGACTTATTTTGACGGCACAATTTCTAGTCTTTAATCTCATATTTGCTTCTGCTTATGCAGGTGTGTATGTATACGTATTTCTATCGCGAAACACGTGGTGTTAGGCGCGAGAGTCGACCGTCCTCACGCGCTCATTTCTGCGGTCGGGATAAGACTGACTCACACTGTGGCGGCAGCGCGTTCGGATTGCTGTGAATGCCCCAGGATGGGGGCTTCTCCTCCTTCGGCGACAGGGCCAATGCGATTTGTGGACGCGAATAATAACGCGGAGATGATGCTATATAGAAGCATCGAGGGACAGATAGAGATAATGGCTTTAAGGATCGCGTAATTCACATATCAAAATCTTATTCTAAATATGAATTTGAAAAATACTCACTAAATGAATATTAGGTATGACAGCATTTATTAATAGGCAATTTCATATCGCCATGTTTTCAAAGTAAAGTTGATTGTCCTCAATTCGGATTTTGTTAATAGCAGAATTAATATTTATTTTATATTCTGTTTTCCTTTAAGTCTGCATAAGATGTTTGTAAAGCCGTATATTACATATATATTGTAAGTCTACAGAGTAGCATACAGCCCAGTGTAAAAAAAAAAACAAATTTTAAAAATAATACTTTAATTAAATTAGTAAAAATCAAATTTTTAACATCCCAGTGTCATCTATATTCATTACTTTTAATTCATAAGTATGCCCTCTCATATGCCAGATGGCATGCAGGGTGAGAATTTCCGATTGAAACAGGCTAGAGACAGAGAGAGTAAAAAAATTACGAATGACTAGTCAACCCTTCTTTATTATTTCAGTACATGAGGAGACGCTATGGAAGAATGTCGTCAAAATGTCCTCTACTCCAATATGCGTGTTTACAATGCCCAGTTTTATTTATGATCAATTTATATGATAAGGAAAACATTTGCGAACAAAAGTGATTTATTATAATAACAAAGTTCGAAATGTGAAGCCGTGTACAAGCAGCATAAATATAAGGATATTCTTATCTCAGGTAGTTACGTGAGTTCGGTTATTCAATAACAATTACGTTTTGTTAGTAATTCCACTTTTGCAATATAAATTCACCATAGAAAACATAAATATTGCTGTGTACTGATAGTACCAAAGAAAATGCAAAAATTAATTAATAAAAATGAAAATTAAATTAACTAGCTCAACGGATAAAAATAAAAGGGCGTAAAAGAACAATTAAACTCAGGGTTACCCTCGCAAATTAAAACTACTCACAAAAAGTAAATTGTGGGTGAAAGAAATAAAAAATAAAAGAACAGAAATTTTGAATGACGTTAATAACAATTAATAATTTTTATTATATAAAAAAAAGAAAAAAAACATTAATTACAATTATGCAGAAAACAAAAACCCTGGACTGAGAGTCCTGGCAGGACTCTTTTAAATCAAAAAAACTGCTCGAATCTAAATTTACAAAAGGACAATCCTAAATCCTTTAACAAAGTAAAAAGGTAAAATAGTTCAGGAAGGCAGTCCTATTTTTATAACAAATCAAATCCACGTGGTTTCAAAATTAAACAACCTAAATTAACCTTGGACAATTCAAGTGAATTTGCATAAATGAAAACTAAAAGCAAGCACAAAGCTTCTATTCACCCAACCGGAGGTGATTAATCAATCAAAAACTAATCAGCAAAATTTAAAAAAACGAAAAATTAACTCTTTAACTAAAAATATCTTCCTGCACGAAATAATAAATGATCCAATATCTAATTTGTGTACACAAGAATATAATACCAATTATTACATAGCGAGTTCCTTGATCGATGAAATAAATCAAAATCAACGAAACAAATCTTTAAATAAAAATGAAAAACCAAAATGGCAGCTAACAATATAAATTTTACATCTACTTACACGGCATCTTGTCAAAGAACTGGCCTCACAGGGTTAAACAAACGCATACATATAAAATTCTACAGCTGCGTGCGCTACGTCTACGCCCAAAGATCATAGAAGAAGAAAACTTCTAAGAAGGACATGAGCTACATGAGCAAATGCTAACAAATTAAAAAGTGAAATTAATTTAAACAACCTGAACATTCAAATAAATAAATTAAACAATCCAAAACATTAACTGAATCTTATACAAAATAAAATATCTGAGAAAACTCTCCCGAAACATTGATAAAGGCAAATCGGAACACTGAATTTACGAAACCGGGGTGCCAGGCCACAGCAATACCTTTAAAATTAAATTTCAAAATTCCGCGTTTTCTGAACGTTCAATCTGAGTTATTCTATGCTTAAGAGACGGGTGAATCAGAATGTTCAACCTTAATGGTTAAATTACTGAATTTCGGTTCGTGCCGTAAATAGATATCAAATATTAACATAGAAAACTACCAACTTATACAAATTTTCCCCAATGATTGCAAACTGTTCAGCGATTATACAAAATTAAACAAAATGAAATTTCTTATGGGCATATTAAAATTTAGATTAAACTTGTGATAAAACTTTGTTTGAAAATCAATAATCATTTTTAGGTTGGAATTTCGAATAAAATTGTATTTATCAAAATACCGTTAAATTTTACAAATTAATTGAGACACGTCTGCCTCTCACGGAGTTGGCCAGTGAATCCTTTCGAATTGAAAGTTCTAACAGACTTTGATGGCGATTGTCTTTCGACAGGGGGGCAAACTGTCTCAGAGAGTCGTAATGTCACCGAAAGCAATAAATTACATACCACAGCTGAACTAAACTAAATGTTTAACTACAAAATAATGAGTGCCAGTACCATAATGAACCTAAATTTTTATTAAAATATTGTAAAAAATAAGCGTAGTTCCGTACCTCCCAGGAAATTAAACGGAGGTGACTAGTAAACAAAGATAGATAGCACACTTTTACCGCTGTGTGCTTGTAGCGTAGAGAAAAAAAGTACCCTAAACCAAAACTCCACAATTATGATAAATAGATTAAGCATTCTTATTTCCAACAGTCCTAGATATCAATCGTTACCTTACACCTAACACATTATTTTTTATTTCCATGTATGATATTCCTCTGAGCTATAGATATGAACAGGGAACAAATCCAGGCATTCTAACAGATGTCTTTATAGCGCACCCCGTGTGCAGAATCCCAACGCACTCATTAACTCGCCAGCACTAATAAATAACTTAAATTTACAAGCGAAGCCTGTGGTGTGGGTATACCATTTCTTTTCCTTTTCTCTTCATCTTTTTTTCTTTCTTTCTCGAACGTACATACCTATACTGTATTCATAAAGTTGTGTCGGCAATAAACAATTTACTAGTAAAAACGAATTCCTAAATCCATCAACTTTCTAACATTAATGCAATA
This sequence comes from Protaetia brevitarsis, assembly GCA_004143645.1. NCBI lineage: Eukaryota > Metazoa > Arthropoda > Insecta > Coleoptera > Scarabaeidae > Protaetia > Protaetia brevitarsis. Next base: position 44,770 of record RXPK01003634.1, on the reverse strand, counting down.
AAGCATTCAATGAATTTACGATCCTTCAAAACTTGATTTTATTTTTTTTTTTTTTTTTTGTTCAAGTTTCATGATTTATTATTATTTATTTCGTGATTTTAATCTGGTAGTTTATGCAGTAATTTTAGTTTTCTAAATTAAAGTTATATAAAATTCGATAACAGCTAGTTTTAAAACTGCCGCCAAAAAGCAACTTTGAAAAATCCCATTGTCTATGGCTTGCCTCATTCCGTTACTGACTCGACTTAACGAATACAGTATAGTTCAACGTACGGTTAAAGTCTGCGATAACCCGTCCCAGTCGCGTGTGTCTGTCCCGGGACACCCGCAACGCACCCTCGAATGCATCGGTAGGTGTGTTTGTTTGAATGAGTTATTAAAGATGAAGGTGTGCACGTCACGGCGCGTTCATTGTGATTCTGTATGAGCACCCACGGGCACCGAGTCCAACTAACGCTGTCAGCATGACAAAAAGGTAGTAAGATTTTATTAATTCCTCGCGACGCGTCGTTGGTATCGATATGTAACCTGACATACACGGGGCTGGGAATAAATTATAGTCGATGTCGTGTTGATCCCTAATTTTAATATAAACTTGTTCAGAATATACTGAAGATATTCGCAGTTTATATTCTACGGAAATCCCTCTCTCAAAAACGTACAACGCAGTCGTATTACATTCGACAAAATTGAATAGAATCCGCATTAAATAACACAAGCAAACAATAGACAAATAAATGAATGGAATTAATTTCAAAAAACTTAACACTTAATTAATTACATCATACAATTAACTCTTTGCCTAAACTTATACAAAAATAAACATCAAAATTTGTGAAAAACTCTCGGTAAACTGAATCAGCTGTTTTAAGCAAAAAAAACAACCAATAAATAAACAAAAATATGCAACTTGAAATACACTCAGCGAAATGGGTTGCCTAAACCCACAGCAGTATGTTAATAGTGATTTCCAATGTAAACATTTCATTGTTTAGTGGTGCACAATACTATGACTTTCACCGATGATTTGTCTTTGATTACAGCTCTATTTTTCATTTTAGGAAAAAGTCTTTCATAAAAAATGTTTTACATAATTCAATGCTGCGTAACATAAAAATATTTATTATTTTACATAGAACACCCTATATATTATTCAATTTTTAAATTCCACGTAGAAATATAATCATTTTATACAAGCTATTATATGTCTATCTGCAATAACAACGTATTTACGCTTTTGTAAAAAAAATGGCTCTGTTGCAATTTTCGGTTAAGGCGGCGTAGTTTGTATGTGCATTTGTTTTAGATATTCATATTTTAAATAACATACATAAGTACTTAGTTTGATACAACAGTAAAATTAAAATCGATATAATTATATACAGTTGTCCACTATAGTCCTGAACATTTGCCAAGGTAACGTGTTTTTTTTTAAATAGCAAGCCTATATCTTGCTTATGCTAAATCAACCCTTACGCAAAGCCTTTTTAATTCCTACTAAATATTTGTGACGACTCATGCAGGGTACTGTAAATTTATTTATTATTTTTGAATAAATTGAATCAATTTTCCATTAATTTTCAAGTCAGCTTATTTATATAAACGTGATGTAACTAAATGAAATGGCAAATTAGTAAGCACACATCGCTATTAGATTATAAAATACCAAACTAATAATACATTTTCTTCTTGAAAATAGAAAGAAATTTAATGTCATTCGCATATGATTACCGATCTTTGGTAGGCTATGGTAATTGTTTATTACCATAACCTACCAAACAACCATTATATTTAATTAATAATAATTAAAAGTAAAACTATCATCAAAAAATAATTTGTTTTATGAAAGGTAGAAATTCCAATTACTAGCACTTTAAGGGATAAAGAATGATGTCAATGTTTAAGATTCCAAGATGACATTGGAAAAACCATTTTGATTTTTAAATTTAAAATAAATGTCTGCGGGATTATTTTCAATCGAAAGTTACGCTAAAATACGGCAAAAGACACTATTATAGGAAAAAAACACAGAAGGTACCAGTAATTAGGACAGAGTCAGAAATTGGTACATTCATCTTAATACGTTTTCCATGATTTCTTTTTTTTTCATTAGTAGTTTCCTAAACAAACTTGTGTACATATGTATAAGAAAAACCATTCGTTTTTATTACAAATAAAACACAAACATCAGGTCTTTTATTTTAACAGTATATAAATAAAATACATACTATTTAAGTAATTTAGTAAGTATATAATAAAATAAATAAGAAAATAAATAAACAATCACTGAAATGCAACAAGGACAAAGTATTACACACAAAAATTTTTGTTGAAAGTTTTGACGTTTAACTATTATGCTGGCGAAATATGTGCCATGGCCTGCCCTATTAAAAATAAGTATTATTACTTTTACTAATTATCATTAAATATCATTTTTTTTTCAAAAAATATGTCATTAGTTTTATATTTTATTATCTAATGCTAACACATATGTATTTACTAATTCAATTACACCATAAAGTTTATTTATTAAGCCAACATGAAAATTCGTTAGATTTATTTAAAATCCTTAATTATTTACAAAATTCTGCATGAGGTATCATAAATGTTTAGTCTAAATTAAAAGGGTTTTGTGTAAGAGTTGATTTAATATAAGCAAAGATATAGGGGGCTATTTTAAAAAAAATCAAGTTATCTTGGGCTAAAGTTAAGCAAATGTTCAGGACAATAGTGGACACCTGTATATAATTATATCGACTTTAATTTCACTGTTGTATCAAGCTAAGTATGTATGTATGATATTTAAAATATGAATACCTAAAACAAATGCATATACAAACTACGCCGCCTTTTTTTTACAAAAGTGTAAATAACACCGTTGTTATTACAGATAGATATATAGAAGCTTATATAAAATGATGTTATTTTTCTTCGTAGAATTTAAAAATGGAATAATATATAGGGTGTTCCATTTAAAATAACGCAGCAAGTTTGCGTTTTCCTACTTTTGGAACACCCTGTATAATCAAACATATTTTTATGTTATGCAGCATTGAATTCTGTAAAACTTTTGTATAAAACGCTTTTTCTTCTAATCAAAAATAGACCCAGTCTTGGATGGGACACCGGAACATATATTTTTTTAACGTACAACTTTTTTAGTATTAAATTTCGAAAATTGAAGCGCTTCTCTGTGATTGTTAATTGTAAATGACAGGCATTGAATTCGTCTTATTTAGACGTAGGCGTTCACAGATGAAACGGATAACAACGGGAAAAAAAAGACATTCACCCAACCATAAAAGCCCTGTAAAGGTGAACAAAACATGTTGTAACGTATAAATGGGCCTTGTTGTAGGTGTTGGTTGCGTTGAAATTGGATCTTTTCACATGCTGCTTTTAAAAAAAAAATGCCTACCAGCATCGTAATATAATTGAAACTTAAGCTCTCCGGTGTGTCAATTTATAATTTATCTCCTGTTATTTATTTCCTTTAAAAATCAGGAAAAACATTTGTTTTTTTTTGGTGGGTGAAAAAAGTATTTCGTTTCGATTATTCATTCGAATTATATTGGATACAAAAATTTTTGTTGACAGTTTTGACGTTTAACTATTATGCTGGCGAAATATGTGTCATGGCCTGCCCTATTAAAAATAAGTATTATTACTTCTGCTAATTGTCATTAAATATCATTTTTCTTTCAAAAAATATGTCATTAGTTTTATAAAGTATTTCGTTTCGATTATTCATTCGAATTATATTGGATACAAAAATACATGATTTATTTTATAGATTTTGCTCCTAAATTATAGTTTAGACAGACAAAAACGTTTAAGAATTTTGTTAAATTGTCTTTTTTTTTTGAAAAAAAATGCGTTTGTTCACATTGAAAGGTTAGTATTGGGGTATTCCGTTATAATAAAAATAACTTGACGGTATACTGCAAGACACGTTCATGTTGACAAAACATTACATAATTGAAACATTTTCTAAATTAAGATTTTTTTTTTAAAAAATAAATATTTACACTTAAAAAAAAATCACTGAAAAGAGAGAAGTTAAAAAATTAAAGGATGCAAATTTGCCAAGAAAAAAGAAAAAAAAATTACATAAATCTGTTTCTAAATTTCTCAATTTTTAGTTTTCCAAGTTTAAATATGATTATATAATAATAAGAATGTTTTTTTATTAGGAAGAATAAATATTTAGTTTGATAATATATAATCGTTATCTTTTTAACATTTTACTTTACTTTTTCTTAGTTTCTAATTTAATGTTATGCTCTATGTGTGTAGTTCTAAGTTTTTGTTATATTTATATAATATTTTTTACTTGATTTACTTATGTTTACTATTACGTATATAATAGTAGAAATTCGTTTTTTTATTAAAAAAAATTAATACTTAGTTTGGGAGTACAAATCGCCATTTATTTTTACATATATCCACCACTTTATTTATTAAAAACAGCATACATGATGACGCGTTCGCGCTCTTTCTCTTGATTGGCTGAAAAGTTACGAGGTAACCTTGTATATACGGACCTTGGGTCCAACAAACATAGTATTGCGCCATTTTGTTTGTTTACATTTTTCGCGGTGCTGTTATTTACTTCTGCCATTCGTGTTTTTCGTAATTTTTCTTTATTCACATTGATGTTGTTTGTTTTATATCATCACAGCTTTTTTGAAAGATATTTAAGAACATTTTGTGGTATTTTGAGGTAAATATTGTTGCATTCTAATCTATGTATTAATCGAACTAGGATTCATATGGTGGCTTTAACACCAACGAAGCCGAAAGTATTTCACCAAGAAGCTCATGAAAGGGTGTGAAATGTTTCCAATTCTTATAAAAAGCAATTTTCAGGTAAATACTGTAAGTAATGAATAATGTTAGATAATGTGTATAATGTTTGTTTGGAAACATTCGAACATATGAATAATCAAATATATGTCATTCTTTATCATTAAATATTACTCAATTTGGACATAACCATGCATAATGATAATTTAATAAGGACGAAATGAATAAAAATTCAACCAACAAAATAAAATAAAAAAGTTAACCGTTAAATTGGAACACCAAGTGATAAATTTCTTAACAAAAATTTTTCTCCCACTAAAAAAAAACATTTGTTTTGAGGGAAGAATTTTTTTTGTGGTAGTAACAATAAAAAAAAAAAATTTTTGTTTAGAAAAACTATTTATTTTATCTACGCATTTCCTTAAGGCGAATCTGGACGTCCAAGTGTGCGACAGAGATAAATATATCGGAAAAGTATTCCGCGCTTTTTGGGAAAACGGTACGACCGATTTTGAAATTTTAAACTGTATTTGTCTTAAAATAATGTTTGAATTTGCGCCAACGTTTTATTTTTTTTATTTTCTATGTATTTAAATTTTTAAATGTTGTAAGTTTGTTATTAAAAACAATTTCTAAAATCGGCTCAACGGCGCATGTGAAGACCAATGTCTTAATGACAAAACTTTTTTAATGTTTGAATTTGGACTAATAATAACGCCCGAAACAGAAATATTCATTTTCCTTTTTTCCATTAAATGCCGACAGGCCGCCGGCTTCTATCATAACTAGAGTTGGGCATTTGTCCGGCGGAGCAGATACGTACTGCAACGCGGGCCTCAAATAATGTAATATAAATAAAGCAGATCGATCGTATTATTGTAATTTAATACGTATTTATAAACATGTTGTATTAATAGAGTTAAACAAATTTTCCTTGGGGACAAAATCGAACAAACCGGGCGAACAAACGGGCTACTTTGCAATGCATTCGCGTTTTATAGCACTACATATTTAGATAAAATAAAAAAATTGCATTTTATAAGTAAAACAGACACTGTTGTTACTAACTTGCAACTCTACGGATTATCTGCTTTATTGGAGTAATGAGTTGGAGCGCACGTTCTGAATACGTACCTGCCGCGCCGGAAAATTTGCCCAATTCTAATCATAACCTAACGCACAGACCGATGTTTGTTTTGAGGACGTATCTACGTTACAGATGCGTCTGCTATGGCATCACGTAAGGCATAAATATAAGGATATTCAATTCTGCTTTCAGTTCTGTCTTTTTCTGTATTTTACCAACCTACTTCCTACCTATGTTTTAAATAAGTGGGAAATTCTTAAAATGTGTAAATGTTAATAATAGATAATGTATCTACTTTTTATTAACGAGTCATAATTATAAACACTAAACCACTTCAATAATTTCCTTGATGCCAATGGTATTACGAAACAGAACATCAATAAAATGCAAATAAAAAAATGCATACAGCCATTTTTTTGACTGGGTAAAATGTACCTATAAATTACAATTTCTTTTATATCTGCTTAGATTACATACCTTGTATCATAGTCATTTGTATTGACCGCCCTAGAATTATTTTTGGATTTTGGCGCACTGAAATACGCAATGACAAATTAATAAAAAGTTCTAGGTAAGTAGATATGGAACTTACATTTTGTACAATAGAATATTAAATCTTAGAAGAAGTCTTTTTTCTTTTCGCGCTGATAGGAAGATGCTTTCGCCTTTCGACGAGTATCTTTTAACCTTTTTTAGATAATGCGGTTTGCTACTTGTAAGAAAGTAAATATTCTTCATACAATAACTGCAGGGCTAAGTCAGTTCCAGAGAAAAAACTTAGAGGTACTTGACTACAGGTGTGCGATGTCTGTGTATGTGTGTTGAGTGAGGTTTGTGTGTTTGTGACAGTGTGTGGCACCCTGACTCATTTATCACAAGTTACCGTATAGGAAGTTGTGTTGTAAAATCATAGATACAGGTATAGAATAATACTCAATGAAACGTAGCGAATAACTCTAGACAATCTTAGCAATTTTTTGGGCACATGTAAATATAGAAGGCAAACATTCATACCATTCAAAAAGACAAGAGTATCTTTCTTTCGATCTGACTATCGCTTGAGGTTTATTCCTGCAATCACGTGTTCTACAAATGCACTTCACATTGTGCATACCTCGAATAATTCAAGTTTTCGGAAAACAGCAGTTACTAATTTACAAAATAAGTCACTGATTCTACTGATTCATAGTACGGATTATTTATTAGTGCTATAATTATGTATATCTGAATTAATAGTATTTTTGTAGCCTAGTAAAATCAAATAAAATTACCGATAGTATCTTATTAATTTGCATTTTAATTTTGATTTTTCTAAACCATATGAAATAGTGTTACCCTATACATTCAAGTTCATATGACAGACTAATTAATGTTTTGAAAAGATCTGATTACTCGAACCGGTATCATTTCTGTAGCGCACTCAATTCGACGAGTGTGCTACCGTTCTAGTTATGGTTGTCCCGGCGGACGAGTTCAAAGAGAAAACGCATTTTCCTCTTTCGGCCGCTATTTGCTATCAGAAAGAAATGAAAAAAAATGTTTTAGTATTAGTAAGGACCGCTGAACCGTCGCCCTTGACCACTTTTTTATTTTTCCTTTTTGGAAGCCAAACAAAAAATTAAAAAAAAGAAAATTTAAAAAATAAAACGTTGGCGCAATTTTAATACTGTTTTCAAAAACAATCTCTTATCAAATTTAAAATATTTTGATTGGTACGTCTAAAAACAGCGGAAAAAGATCCGCGCCATCTCCTGGAAGAGAATCTCATTAAAAGCGTCAGATTACGCTTAAAATAAATATATTACTTCAATGAAAGAAATTTATAATGTTGATAGTTTTGAAAAAAAAATATTTCCTCCCATTATATCATACGTTAAGATTTAAAGAAGCTATTTAAATCTCAACATTCGTTACTATCAATTGAGAATTTGACCTTACGCTCGTTATCACAAAACTAGATTTCGCCCGACTCGGACATTATACCAACTTCATTCAATAACAAGAATTACTACAGGCAACAACTAATCGTCCCCTATATTATACATGACATCAATTCTAATAAACGATAATATACCGAATGGGTTCGTATTCAAACGAAAAGAGATCCATTTGTTCAATATATAGCCTATTGAAATTTATTACAGCACCCACAATTACCCAGCGCGTTTTATTGAACCTTGTATGGCTACATATACAACCGGGAATAAATACATGTGTTGTCCATACGTACATACATACACAGCGTTCCAAACTCGTATAAAGTGTGCTTGTACTATCTTGTCATTTTTAAATACGATGCAATATGATTGGTTGTTACTCTACACTACAGCCAAGTTTACTTTTTTAATGAAGTTGTAAAAGAGCTTATGGTTTATTAAATCTACCAAAGTGCCACGATTGAAATATTCATTATAATGAATCTAAACTTTATAAGAAATACATTTTGTAAGTATACTATATCCGCTTACGATTAAAACTATTAAAGCTTATTTATTAACACGGTGTACCAACAACTTATGTACAGAGGAAATCTTGAATGTTTGTAGTTACGTCATTAACAGGTCGGTAAAGTAAAGACAAGCGTAGTTTCAAAAATTGAAGCATTCATATAGACAAGCGAGATAGAAGTATATAACATAAGTCGTAGCTACTTAAGCTATACGTCCATATTTTATTAGTATTAACAAACTAGTTGAAGTGAGATAGAATACGTCGAGTAATGCGTAAATAAGACCTTTCATAATGTTCACTTCAGGGCATGCAACCACGCCATTTTAACCCATTTACCGCTCCGTTGACATTTGACATCTGCTTTTTACTGTTTATTGACCCTTCTTTAGGTTTGAATTTTTACTTACTTCTATTATTTCTTTTACCAAAAGTTGTCTTCAGAGCTATAGTGAAGTAACACGTTTAGTTTGTGGTAAGTTTGAGGTGTTAAAGAAACATACAAAGACTTTAAAACATTTTTTAGGTTACAGTTCAAGATGCCTGGTAAACGACTTAGTTCTTGTTGCCAAAGAGTTGGTCAGTCGTTTACTAGTGTATTTCGAGGAGGAAAGCGAATGGAAGTCCTCTAATATCCGTTGATGCGGTCCATGAGGTAAATTGTAATTGGTTATTATTAAATTAAAACTTACATACAAATTGTAGGGAGTTGCGAATGCTTTGGGCATTTCTATGGGTATCACCTGCAACACAAAGCGCAAGAAGGAACTATATCTGCTGTTCCTTCATCAAGTGCTTCAACAGCCCTGTACAAGCCACGATTGATGCCCAAAACATGTAATGTGTCAGAGAGAATAAAATGGATGTTCGTAAAGTAATTTTGGTTAAGGTAAGTATTGATGAATTACTTCGAGCACATGGGCATAAAGTTTCAAGACTTCCTCTGCATCACTGCGATTTAAATGCTATCGAATTTATATGAGCACATGCGAAAGGATATTATAATAACCATATTGGTCGGGATGGTTATGGCGATAAACAAGTATTGGGAATGTGGCAAGAAAGTTTGGACAGCTGTACACCAGACTTCTGGCAAAAATTGCATAAATCACACAGGGAAAATATTAAAGAGTGGTACGAATGTGAAGCAAACATGACCTTGTTCTGACAGTTAATTGCGATCAGAAGATGAGAGCGAAGACACAAATTAAATATATTTTTAATTTCACTATCCTTTTCTTTCAATATTGACATATTTTAATTTAATTTACTGCAATATTATGTTTTGTATATACCATTGTATAGAAATTATGTTTGCTACATAAAATAAAAACATCATCTTTCGTTTAATTAATCATTGGTAACGTATATTAAACTAAATACTTTATGTTGCTTGAATATTTTCTTATACATTTTAATTTGCAAATAGGTTTTTGATATGGGAACTACATTATTGTGGTAATACCTTATTTTCATTGAGAACACATTTAATCATAAGCTTAGCCTGATCACGAAGCATTTCAATAGAAAAGTTCACTATTTAGAATCCTATTTAGTTGCATTACTCATGATTGTTGTTAAAACGCAACGTTGCCTAAAAACTGAACCAATCCTTTCAGTTATAAAAGAAAATCTATTAAAACTGCGTATAACCTCATTAAATTTGACAATTGTCATTTCGTACAGTTCATTGCAAACATGGTTAGTGTACCTGAATTTGTTTCAGACGCTGCATACGTCATAAGCAAATATGACGTAACTACAAACATTCATGATCTGGCCTGTATGTATTAATGTGTGGTATGTGGTTAAAAAACGCTATGTCAGTGTTGTGATTCATTTTATTCCAACGATAAAGCGCTGACCAATTTTGGCTTTTTATAGTCGAATTTTATCGTCGATTAGAAAGGAAAGCATATAACGTACACACAATAAAATTTTATAAACTTGATTGGTAATGCTTATCGCTTCTGTGGTATATTCGACAGGAAGGAAGTGACCGTTTTTACATGTGTGTGAATGCAGATATACCGTCGGCTTTTTTTATGTTAAAATATGATTAAATCAAAGAATGGTGTCCAAAAAAATTATCTACAAACGGGTAAATTTCTGGGCAAGTTTTACTCATTATCAAATTTTCTGCGAAATTTGTGAAATTTTGATTTTATTTTATGTTATTAATGCTTTTAATAAAAAAAATACTCCCTAACTTGAGGGAATGTTATATTAATTTATAATATAACCCTATGAGAAAATATTGGCAATTAACTGTGCAATTTCAATATCAATGAATTATGTGACATTTACCTAACATCTTTTTTAGATTGTATGATGTAGATGTATTTAGAAGGAAAAAAAAAAAACAATTTATATTATGATATACTATGAGATTCAAAATGATTGTCGTAATAAAAAAACTGTTTTCCGGAAAAATTTATCTATACTTATTACCAATTTAATGAGCGAAGTTAACTACATTACAATTTTATACATTAAATGAATTTCTTGACATTTAGCGACATTGGCGTTCGTGTTTAGTATCTTTCGATTATTTATATTATAATTTTTTTCAAACCGTTTATATTTACATCTAATATCACCAACAATAGTATTTTTGAATACTGCAAGAAAATAAGGGAATTTATCTGTGGTAATTAGCTATCAATAATCAATATTAACATTAAGTGAAATAGTTTCTTACATTTTATAATTTTATAGACTTATCATACACTTCAGCGCAATGAGCTGTCAAAAGAATGTTACATTTTCATCCCTATAAAGTTTCTACGGTACAGGAATTATTACCATTAGATCACGTTAGGCGATTGGAATATTGTCATTGGTTTAATAACAATTTAAGGGACGATGACTTGCTAAACAAATCATTTTTCTCAGATGAAGCCTGGTTCATCTAATGGCTATTTACTCACAAAACTATTGTATCTGTCTGCTGAAAATCCACACGAATTCGAGAAACGCAATGCATCCCGTAAAAGTTGGAGTTTGGTTAGCTATTCCAGGCAACGAATAATAGGCCAATTTTCTTCGAGGAAACTGTAACAGCCCAACGTTACCAACAGATGTTGAATTGTTTATTGCAGAGTTACAAGAAATGAACTCGAAGCAGGTTATTTTCAGCACGATAATGCTCCAGCACATACTGCTCGACAAACCTGCCAATATCTTCAACAGTTTTTTGCTGACAGGGTCGTTAGAGCACAAAGATGGCCACCAAGATCGCCCTGATCTAACCTATTAGATTACTTCATGTTCGGCTATCTAAAAAATAGGATCTATAGAAACCGCATGACATACCATAGAAGAACTGAGAGATGCAGTTTTGTCACTTAATAATTATACTAATTGTATGTTATATTAAAGTAATAAATAAATTTAGTAAACACCAGTTAGCACTGAATTATAAAATCATAATTTAGTAAAGTTAAATTAATTACATTTCATTTTTACACGCAGAAACACCAATCCTAGTCTTTAATATAATGCGAGTGCAAATATAGGTTACGTTTCTTTTTATGACAATCCGTTACTTTCTTATGTTCCAACACTGACTTTGTTCAAACCTTCATTACAAACACGCGGCATATACCTACACCCTGTTACTATCTATAGGAGCGGAATTGACAATCATTTTGAATCTCTGTGTATATCACTCATTTACACGGAACTCTTATTTGAAATTATCTATTCTATCACAATAATTATTTTCAATACAAGTACGATATTATTATATTTATGTTTTATGCACATCATCGTAACTACACTATACAATTAATATACATACTAGAAATAAAATTAAGAAAGATACGAGTTATTATGTGTGTCTTTATTAGAAAAGAAGGAAGATATATTTGATTCTCATTATTCACGCCCATCAAGTTTTCCAACAATTTATTACAGGCAAAAAACAACAAGGAAAAACTGTCCTTTCCAGGTCTTATCATTTTGTTTTCGTTCTTCCTATAATCTATATCTTTAACATCTTTTTATGCGAAGTTTTCAAACAGAAAGGTCCATTGAAGTTTTAGCATTTTACGTTTTACCTTTTCTTCTGATAATTATTGAATTCCGCATTAGAAAAATGATATTTAATTTAAACGAAGCTCCGTTTAAAAAGATCGCATCGTATGTAGGTACATTACATTTCTATTTTAAAAATCACAATAATTAATTGCGATCTTGTATCAAACTCATCTAAACGCAAGTGTAGTCGATTGAAAAATAATAAGTGTTTATATAAGTAATACATACAGAGTAATTTACTGTCACAATTCTACATGTAATAGATAAGTAAACTCACAGTAATCTCAAGCAAAATAAGCATTTTTTTTAACATGAAATGTTGCTAGGTTTATATGTGTTACTTTATAAGCATCGGGTAAAATTGGTATAGACCTATGATTCCGGATACATTAAGAGGTTTCGCAGAATAACTTGAAACACCTTATAGATCATATATTTCCAGGTGTTATGTAAATATATGTCGCGATATAAACGTATTCCTTACCTATAGTATATCATACAGAATTTCCAACGTCGTCCATAATACACCGTTTGAATATGTATACGAAGAAAACAGAACGTGAATAGCGAATACGGCAAACGGCCAGCAAAATAGATAGTCCCTAGCCCCGTTGTTGGAAGTGAGCACAATTTATTGCCACACGAGCTGCACATAACCAAACACCCGTACACGACAACCATACTTATAACCCGTTCGGAACGCGTAAAATAAGATTAGCGCTATTTTCCCTCGAACGAACAGAAAACGCGACACTTTCAGAAACAGAAAATAGGTACGCGATTTGAAACGTGAACATCGTAACATGGCGGATCGTTTTTGCCGGTTGTTTAATCGGTCACCATGGAAACCGAGAAGTCGCGCGTCGATTCGTTGGTTGGTGTTACATTAATTACGCTGGTGGCATATTTTATCTTTCTCAGGTATGTACGGAGTGAATTTTCTATTCTGTTTTAATCACAAGCTAGTGTGGAAAATGTAGCAGCAAACAAACCTGATATAACGACAATTTTAAGCGAAAAATTCAAATTTATTTTAATGGAATTTCTAATGGAAATATGTTGCAGGTTAAGGTGAGTGATTTGTTACGATTTCCCTAAAAAGTTTAGTTCATTTTTGAAATATTCTTGATTATTTTTAAGGGAAATTAAATAAAAAATAACAGATCAGGCATAGTTTAATATAATTCTTTCTAAATCATAATGTAGAATTGTATATCCAGTTATATAGCCAATTAAAGATATAAGTAAGCACATCTATACCTCTTTTAATAACTGATACGCCATAACTATAGCCTCCGCGTTTAACATTCAATCATAAATCACAATTGTAAGTGAATATAAATATCAGGAGTATAACAATGGGCGTTTGTCAGACGGTACAAATGAGGATCCTACCATTCCCCATCTTTATTGTACGGCTTTACGACTGCATACATCGTCTTCATTTACATACAAAACTATCATAATTTATTATGAAGCGACCTGACCAACACAAACTAGGCAATAGTACAACAAAATGTAATGTATTATATACACAGAGATTCAAAATGATTGTCAATTCCGCTCCTATATATAGTAACAGGGTGTAGGTATATGCCGCGTGTTTGTAATGAAGGTTTGAACTAAGTCAGTGTTGAAACATAAGAAAGTAAACGTCAAATCTGTCATAAATAAGGAAAACGTAATCTATATTTGAACTCGCATTATATAAACGACTATGGATTGGTGTTACTGCTTCTAGAAATGAAATGTAATTAATTTAACTTTACTAAATTATGATTTTACAATTCAGTACTAACTGGTGTTTAACTAAATTGTTATTACTTTAAATTATAACATACAATTAGTATAATTATTAAGTGACAAAACTGCATCTCTCAGTTCTTCTATGGTATGCATGCGGTTCTATAGATCCTATTTTTAGATAGCCGAACATGAAGTAATCTAATGGGGTTAGATCAGGCATCTTGTTGGCCATCTTGTGCTCTAACGACCTGTCAGCAAAAAACTGTTGAAAATTGGCAGTTGTCGAGCAGATGTGCTGGAGCATATCTGCTGAAATAACCTGCTTCAGCTCATTTTCTTGTAACTCTACAATAAACAATTCCACATCTGTGTAACGTTGGCTGTTACAGTTTCCTCGAAGAAAATTGCCCTATATTCGTTGGCTGGACATAGATAACCAAACTCCAACTTGGATGCAATGCGTTTCTCGAAATTCCTGTGGTTTTCTGCAGACCAATACAATAGTTTTGTGAATTGAATAGTCTGTTAGATAAAACCAGGCTTCATCCGAGAAAATGATTTGTTAACAAGTCATCGTCCCTTAAATTTTATTTAACCAATGACAATTCCAGATCGCTATCGTGATCTAATGGTAATAATCTCTGTACATAGAAATTTATAGGATGAAAATGTAACTTTCTGTTGACAGCTCATTGTGCTGAAGTGTATGATAAGCCTATAAAAGTTATTAATATATTTAATATTATACTATTTCACTTAATGTAAATATTGATTTTTTACCTGTTTGTTGAGCTATTACCACAGATAAATTCCCTTATTTTTTTACAGTATTCAGAAATACTATTGTTGCTGATATTAGATGTAAATATAAACGATTTGAAAAAAATTATAAGATAAATAATCGAAAGATACTACAACACGCACGCCAATGTCGCTAAATGTCAATAAAAATTCATTTAATGTATGAAATTTGTATGTAGCAACTTCGCTCATTAAATTGGTAATAAGTATAGATAAATTTTTCCGGAAAACAGTTTTTTTCTTACGACAATCATCTTGAATCACATGGTAGTTTCTACTGTGAGTTCTATAACCCTTCTAACGCATAAACACTATAAAATGTTCTTAATGTATAAATATATTGGTTGTGTAAACAATTTTAGTCATTTCATTATTCTTGTAAAGATATTATCAGTACTAGTTTTATTTCACATAAGTATTAAGAAAGGAAAGAATATTGGTATTATTAGTTGGAGCAAAGTCAATACAATATATAAATCCCCGCTAAAGTATGCAACACATTTTACCACCGATTCCGTATTTTCATCTCCATGGCAAGTTTTTTCGATTTTACTGCTATTAATAATGAATATTGGTTGAAGTTAAAAATAAAACGTCGATGCCTGTCAACTTACAAATTTAGAATTTTCAAATTTCATCGAATATAATCTTCACAGTTTCCTTTAACCCATAATGATACCGTTATTGTTCAACTTCACAGCTTTAAATTCTAGATGGAGGGAATGGAATCACGTTGGTATTTGGCGCCGGGACAAACGCTGTACAATACCAACATCTCAGATCGCCAACATGCGTTGCACGTCACGAAAACCGCTTGGAAGAAGATCAACGCCCACTTGGACCGGAATAGAATCATTGCTGAAACTCTGGAGAAGGAGCGAGCCTACAAAAAAGCGATGAAAGAGGGTTCTGAAGCCATGACTAAAAATTGGGATGATTCCATTGAGGTAAAATAGCAAATCTTTACCCTTAAGTTTAATATACTTATACCACAGTATAAACCTTATGCTGCAATAGTTTCACTAAGTGTCGGTGCCTTTGATGTTTTGTCTATCAATTTAAGGAAATTCGCGATGGCGTTTGGCGGCTATATTTCCAACTAATAATTGCAAAGTGGGTACGAAGAATAACCTATATACTCAAAACAGACTGTCTAATTGATAGAAAATCGCACAACATCTGTCACTTCTATAATAAAAATGACAGAATTGCACGGCTTTGTAGTTTACATTTTTGCTTGTAAACAAATCTCAAATAGTTTTATACAATTCACCCACATATGCGACACCGCGAATTTCCTGGGGGCGCCATATTTGAAACCCATGTTACCGGCGATGTGAAACTACTAGATAGGATATATACTGTGCTTATACTTTGGGAAAGCTTGAATTGGGTGACTAAAGTGTATAGATAATGGAACAAAATTGATTTTTTGAAGAAAATTATTCGGGGGCAACGCCAACTTTTTATTTTTACAACGCCATCTGCTGACACAAAATTTAACTGATTACGTGTCAACGTCAATTTTTGTCAAAAAAAAGCTAACCCCACTTTTTCCCTAATTCGACTATGACATTTAAGGAAATCTATTAGAAATAATAATTGGGTTCATTCATCTTACACAGATGTTTTTGCAACTTCCTTTTCTCAGGATTTAAATTCCTCATTCTCATGTGTTTCTAATTCACAGTTGGCATGACATTTATGTAAATTTTGATCAGTGTTGTGGGCCTGTGTTTGCATGCTATCTCATTGAGTTACTTAGAAAAGAATGCTATCCAGTTCAATAAGAAATTTCGCTAAATACTCTGGGTGATAAAATTCAATTGATAATTTTGGCTATTTTGAAATCATTGCTTAACATATCCCACACTAATACTGGCTTCGTCTTCGACTTTCTATTATTATATTGTTTAGTTCTGAATAATATCAAACTGACAAACAATTGTCCATATCTTAAATATACATGTACAATTATTCTTCCTTGCAAGCTAACATTTTCATTGCACCTTTAAACATGTTTTATTTAAGAATCAAGCTACTAATATCACCAACTAGAGCATCAGACCTCATCAGCGAATGAACAAAACGTTTATTTATTGGGTATAACATTGGCTCCAATAAATGAACGAAGGAATTTCGTGTTTAACACATTACAGCTCCAAGTTTTGAGGTTATGTCGGTAACCAAACCGCGCAAAGCATAAGAGAGGACATGATCAATTAGCAACCATAAATATTTGGAATTTGGCCAGTTTTCTTATTAACAGTGTTTCTTACTTACCTTACTATTTTCTTCACCAAGCAACTGCGTATAAAACAAAGGCAATACGTGTTTTTGTTCGAATATGGGTTAGACGATGTCTAAGCAACGAGGCAATACTGGTTATAAATCATGATGCACACTTCAGGGGACGGAAAAATTAGTTCCAGAATTGTTTATTCACTGGTGCTTCTACCCTACTACAATTTTCGATACTCTATTCATTCATTTCGAATCAGTAAAATGAAAACACCCGTTCACACAATGGAATTTTTTAAAGCTACTTTTTGGTTGCCAGTTTTAACAACTAGCTACGGATCTATATAAAATTGTAGTTAGTCGTAATTAATTAAATCTAGGAAACTGCAGAATAATATTTATTGATCACGTACACATCATACTAATAGATTTTAACTTTATATATGAAGCCATTTTTTGTGGAAAGTTCTGAATGTTGCTGTATTCTACTATAATTCCTATTTTTATATGATTATTTACAAGCAATTAATTTTAGACTCATATTAAATGGATAGTTCCGGGATATAAGCAGTGTTGTTCCAAAGCGTACTATTGTACTATTTTAGTACAAGGGAATGAAACTTAGTTACAATACGTACTGTTCTTTGTAATAATTTAGTACAATGTATAACTGATTCATTGCAATTTCTTAAAAAAAAAGTCTTTCAACTGATATTAGTAGATAGGGCTGATAAGAAAGAAATCAAATTTCTTTTTTTTATTTAACAAATCTTACCAAATTATAGAAACTTGTATTACAAAACAATAGTACGATTTATTGGAAAATAGTACCACATGTTAACCAATCTCAGTACATTGTTTAAAGCTGTCCCAACAACACTGGATATAAGCAGATAAGTCATTATGACAAGTCTTTATGTTACCAGAAATAACATACTATATTACAAAATTTGCTGTTAATTAAATAATAATTCTAAGATGATATAACCAAAAATGATTTATTTTATATTATAATACGAATGTTTATCATACTTGCTGTCAGGTACTTTAATTTTTCTTGAAAACTCACCAAAATACTCACTATCACTTTTCACTTCACCTGAACTACTATCTTTGCCCATTAATATAATAAATAGTTCGATTATATCATCGATTAATCCTTTTGTAACTCATACATGTTTCTTTCTTCTTTAATCACATGCTTTTTACACTTTTTCTAATTTCCTAATTAATTAAGTATAGAAGACACTGCAGAATAATATTTATTGATTAAATAAACATCACGTTATGTTACTAGACACTATTTTGTATGTGTTAATACATTTAGATAATTCAGAACTGGTCGGGAACTTTGACAAGCAAACGCAATCCGGTTCCATCTTGCTTATTAACTGACTTTCCTCCCCACCTACAACTGGGTGGCGGCTTATTTAAATACAATAATACATTACACATCAATTCCATTTTGATAATATAGGTATTTTTTTTAATTGGAAGCTTCTGAATGTTATTTGTACAATCTTTAATGAATCATCTGTGGGAAATCATGACGTTATTTTACAGCATTCAGCGCTGTGAATTAATGAATTATGAATTAATTGCCTTATAGAATTCTTGACAGTTGCATCGTATCAACACATAATCAAGAATGTCTTCCAGACGATTGCTTAGGTGGGGTAACTTATCCTTTCTTCTTGTATTCTTTTGTGGTAGTTATGATAGATAGTAGACTGTGCCACTCCTATAAATGAGATAATATTATAATATCTATAATGATGATAATGTATTGTGACACCAACCTTCTCATGCTTGATATGCTTGCGATAATAGCACAGTTAAGCAGATTAATTCGCATTCTAGGGTTATCACATCGAAGTTTTTCTAATATATCCAATCTGTTCTGCTTCTCTATCAACAATAGATACCCAAATGCTCACAAATGTTCGCCTTCTCGCCGGGGATATTCTAGTTCCAGAAGTAGCTATTACTTGCTCCATGTATATCCACAATAAATGCTGCGAAAATGTTTTACACGGAGAATATGCTTGTTCGGGATTTAGTTTCCTCAGAAGAATTGTTTTTATTATTTACCACGCAAACTTAAGCAGAAAAATTAAATACAAAGGGGCTCGGAAAGATATACTTAAATACTAAAAGTCAATCAGCTGTTGTAACAATATGGCAGCCAGAAATGCGGAATTCGAATTTTTGTGAAAAGCTGACCAATAGCAAGCCTACTTTTTAGCGCTTCAATTTAAAACACTCATTTCTCTTAAGCTAAACATTGACTGAAATGTTCCAACAGAAATTACTAATTTTGTGGTTAGTTTCGTTACATCGCGAACAAATCTATTGCAGTTTTTATGATAGCGTTCTTGAACACATCTCTTCTCATTTCATATACGCAGCGAGCCCACAACAAGAAAGTCGAAGAGAGAAAGCAAAGGGCAAAAGCCGTCGAGGAGGAAAAATACCAAAAATACCTGGAGCTGACCAAAGAACAGGAAGAGATAAAACGGCCTTCATAGAGAGGTCAACAACAAATGTACTACAGCAAAGCCACCGGAAGATGCTCAACGGGCGCGCTGATGGTAATCGGAAGCGATCTACGAGCGCAAAAGCAGATGGAATTTCAAGAGATGATAAAGGCGCACGACCGCAAGGAGATGAAATATGCGAACGGATCAAGCAGGCTGCGGAAGACGAAGAGGGAAAAGAAGAGAACGTTAGAGAATACAAGAGAGGCGAGCAGCGCACGACCCAATGAGAAGGAGTAAGTAAATCGAGCGATAAACTGATGCTTGGGTTAACTGCTTCGTTCGGGGAAAATCCAAGATGCAAGAGGAAAGAATTCATCAAGTACAAGGGAGAAACGGAAGCAAACAAATCCTGGATACATAACAGCGAAAGAGAGGGACTACAGGAGCAGATACACAAGAAGACTTAGTATTTATTATTAATTACAAGGATAACCAAGTGATTCAAAATGATTGGCGAAGAAAAAAACTGTTTTCCGGAAAAATTTATCCAAACTTATTACCAATTAATGAGCGAAGTTAGTACTACAAATTCATACTTCAATGATTTTCTACATTTCAGCGACATTGGGTGCGTTTGTAGTATCTTTCGCATATTTAGCTTATTATTTTTTGAAATCTTTTAATTTACATCTAATATCACCAACCAATAGATTTCTGAAACTGCTAAGAAAATAAGGGGAAAATAAGGGAGTGGCTTGCACGCTTGGCTATCAGTGCGGAGTCCGGGGGTCAAATCTCGCTCTGGGTCAATTACATAATCGGTTTTTTTCCGAGGTCGTAAGTTGATTAGGAGGGAGATTTGCCTCGAGGGGGCCGATAAGCTATCATAATAGCTTAGGCGTTAAACCCACGCCTTTTAAAAAAAAAAAAAAAAAAAAGTGAAATAGTTTATTACATTTTATAATTTTATAGGAGCTATCATACACTTCAACGCAATCAGCTGTCAAAAGAAAGTTCACATTCTCACTATAAATTTCTAGGGTACAGGAATTACCTACCAGTACACTCACGATAGCGATTGGAATATTGCATTGTTAATAAACAATTTAAAGGGACGTATGAATTGCTAAACAAATCATGTTTCTCGGATGAAGCCTGGTTTTATCTAGAAGGACATATATCGATTCACAAAACTATCGTATCTGTCTGCATAAAAATCCCACACGAATTCGAGAAACGCAATCGCATCCCGTAAAATTGGAGTTTGTTAGCTATGTCCAGGCAACGAATAATAGGGCCAATTTTCTTCGAGAAACTGTAACAGCCAACGTTACCAACACAAGTTGGAATGTTTATGAAGTTACAAAAAATGAGCTTGAAACAGGTAATTTCAGCACGATAATGCTCCAACACATACTTCTCGACAAACCTGCCAATATCTTAAACAGTTTTTGGCTGACAGATTCGTTAGAGCACAAAGATGGCCACCAAGATCGCCGAACTAACCCCATTAGATTACTTCATGTTCGCTATCTAAAAAATATGATCTATAGAAACCGCATGCATACCATAGAAGAACTGAGTGATGCAGTTTTGTCACACACATGTTTATACTAATTGTATGTTATTAATTTAAAGTAATAAATAAATTTAGTCAAACACCAGTTAGTACATGAATTGTAAAATCATAATTTAGTAAAGCTAAATTAATTACATTTTATTTTTACAAACAGAAACACCAATCCACAGCTCGTTTATATAATCGAGTCCAATATAGGTTACGTTTTCCTTATTTATGACAGATCCGTTTACTTTCTTATGTTCCAACACTGACTTAGTTCAAACCTTCATTACAAACACGCGGCATATACCTACACCCTGTTACTATCTATAGGAGCGGAATTGACAATCATTTTGAATCTCTGTGTACATGACATGACATGAAAATTGCAATATCAGAGTGCAGGGTTTTGTTGAACTTTTAGTGTAATTTCGATGTAATGAGGTTACATTTTAGGTTCGTAAAATCAGGGACAAGAGACGCAAGGAGCTTTTGGATTACATGGCCGAGGATCGTGCCATAAAGGCGCGCATAGCAAAAGAGGAAGCGGAAGTCGATGAGGTGATTAAGATCTTCGACGAAGCGAAGAGGAATATCGATTGCTTGAGGAAGGAGAAAGAGAAAGAGGTACTATTATTACTATCTCCTTTAATTCGTAGTTCCGAGGTTAAACTTTACTTGCTTTGTTAACTCATTTAGATCCAGAGGGAAACCATAGAAAGACGCGAAGCGGGTGGGAAAAAAGTGTACGCTGTGCAACTGGCGAAGGATGAAGCGTTCCTGAAGGCGATCGAGACGGCACAAGAAGAAGCGGCTAGAAGGTATACTCAGGGTTGGGCAAAATTCATTCGAAATAAGAATAAATTGATAACTGAGCTATCCTTATGGGGTTGTTGTGTTGGTGGTGGTAATTGGCGATGGTGGGGATAGTTGGTGGTGGTGGTGGGAGTAGATGTTAGTTAATTGAGTTAGTTGGTGGTGATGGCGGTAATAGGTGATGCTAGGTTGGTGGTGGTAGAGGAGGGGCTATTTAATTGGGTTAGTTGGTGGTGGTGGGGGAGGCCGGTAGTTAATTGGGTTACTCGGTGGTAATAGTGGTAATTTGCGGTGGTGGGGATGGTTGGTGTTGGCGGTAATGAGTGATGGTGGGGTGATTATTGTTGGTGGTGGTGGGGAAGGGAGTAATTGGTGGTGGTGGCAGTAATTGGTTATGGTGGTGGCAGTTTTTATTGTTGGTGGTGGGAGAGGAGGTACTTAATTGAGTTAGTTTATGGTGGGAATAGTCGGTGGTGGAGCCGGTAATTAGTGATGGTGGGAGTAGTTGTTGTTGGTGATGGTGAGGGAGGGGGTAGTTAATTGTGTTAATATGTGGTCTTCTCTCCTCTCTTTCGAAAGTCGTTGAGGCAATTATCCTCTCGCGATTGTGGCGATGAGTTATTAGACATCAATCCTCTCCCTGACGAGCAATTTGGCTTTAGAGCAGGACTTTCAACCGATTATCAGCCGTTAAGGTTGACTGAAGCCGTCAGGGACAGTTTTGAGAGGAGAGAGACCACTGTGGCGGTCTTCTTGGACTTTGAACGAGCTTTCGACTCGCTGTGGCATGACAGTCTGCTATGCAAGATGGCAAAAATTGGAATTAGCCCCGGTATGATGGGGCTGATTAAATCTTATTTGTCGGGGCGCACTTTTTCAGTTCGGGTCGGTGGGATTCTTTCCTCCGTTCGCTCTATCGGGGTCCTCCAAGGGTCGCTCTTGGGACCCGAACTCTTTATCATCTACACGAGCGAGACACCTAGACACCCGGCTGTCAATCTCGCTATGTATGCGGACGATACGGCGGTTTATTCCGCCGGGAAAAATGAGGCCATGCTTATCCGCAGGATCCAGCCGCGAAAAATGATATTACTTTGCGAGACATTGTGCACGCCGTTACAATAAGATAAAGGTACCACAGAGACCAGAGGTCTGGCACCAGGAAGACTACGTGATCGCTGATGATAGTTGACGGTGGTGGCGGCGATAATTGGTGATAGTGGGGGTAGTTGCTGTTAGTGGTGGTAGGGTAGAGGGGTAGTTAATTGAGTTAGTTGCTGCTGGTGGTGGTGGAGGTAATTGGTGATGATGGGGATAGTCATTGTCAATGGTGCTGAGGGAGGGCAGTAGTTAATTCGGTTAGCTGGTGGTGGTAGTATTTCGCGGTGGTGGGTGTGGTTGGTAATAATGGGGTAATTGTTTTTAGTGGTGGTGGGGAAGAGGGTAATTGGTGGTGATGGCGGTAATTGTTGATGGTGGTGCTGAGGGAGGGGGGTGGCGGCGGTGGCAGTTGCTGACGGTGGAGGTTCTTGGGAGTTGGTGGTGGCGGGCCTAGTTGGCGGTGGTAGGGATAGTTTATGGCGGGGAATAGTTGGTAGAGAATTAGGTAATCGGTAAGAGGGTGATAGTTGGCGGTTGTGGGAAAAATTATAATTGGAAGGGAGGTAGAGGAGGTAGTTGGCTGAGAAACTAGGAGTTGAAGAGTAGTTAGCAGGTTTAGTTCGTGGTTGCTATGGTAGTTCGTGGTGGCTGTAATTATTTGATTACGGTGATTGATAGTGAGGTGCCAAGTGCGGTCCTGTCATGCATCAAAATGACTGCCTCCAACCCAGGAAACCATTCGTAATGCAGATCTACCGGCTACATCGATTTTATATATTGACGTACAGGAGATGTAAAATAGAGATGTAAATGCGATAATCTATTATTTATATAGCCTGCGATGTACCTGATACAGAACACAAACTATATAACAATTCTATGTATCTGGTATATAACATATTATATATTAACATGGTGAGGATGTAAGACAGATACATGAATACGATATCTATTATTTATATGCCTGTGATGTACCTGATACAGACTACAAACTATATAACCATTCTATATATCTGGTATATAACATATATATTAACATGGTGAGGATGTAAAACAGATATATGAATACGATATCTGTTATTTATATGCCTGCGATGTACCTGATACAGAACACAAACTATATAACAATTCTATGTATCTGGTATATAACATATTAACATGGTGAGGATGTAAGACAGATATATGTAAGATGATATATAAACTGTATAAAGCGGAACATAAACTATGTACAATTCTGGCGTATGGTACATATTTTTTTAATCGAAATGTGGCGTCACTAGAGATTTCATACACCCCAAAGCCCTGCTAATACTTCCTTCAAATTCTTGTCTATGTCGTCTAGGTCTAGAAATGGTCTAGAATATGTGCAACAACGTGTATCAGCTTGTGTGCATCGAATATATCTAGTGATAACTTCTAAGGGTATTGCTAAAATTTCAATTTTCTGCTGTTCATTGAAGGTAAGTGATCAACACAGTTAATTTTGTAGGTTAAGCTGTTTTTGTTCTTGTAAAAGTTTTAACTCATTATATCAGTTGCTAGGTTAGGTTAGTCACTTTTGCGGTCAAATTTTATTGGTATTTGCTAGGTATATGTAAATATACTATATATTCTTACTTTTTAGATCATAAATTCCAGTGCTTTATTGGTTAATACAATGGTTTTTTAATTTTCAGAGACTCTTAAGGTTTTGTAACACATACTACAAACGGTTACTGAAGTCAAATTAGAAGTTTAAAACGAACTCTCTATAAAATAGGACGCGTATTGTGAAGAAGTAAGAATTTGAAATATTTTAGAAGGAAAATGCTACATACTATTTGGAACAACGATTGACAGTAAATCAGCGAACCCTACAATTATTCCTCATTCCTAGCCATCAACAACTAATGGATATAGTATCTGAGTACATCTTCGCAAGACATCTCATAATGTGATCCTTCGCTTCTCGGCCATCAATGCCAACGCCAATATATTTTTAAATTATGGTATTCAAATATCATAATATTAATAACCAAAATGGAATTTGAATGTGTAGCTGCAGAATAGCTCAGGCTATCTGAACAACGATGAACGAGAAACGGTGTACAAAAAATTATGTATGTATGTATTTTTGACTTATATCATTAAAAACTAGTTTCATATAACTTGTGTTATTTTCTATCCTTTTTTTTGTTTGGTTTTAGGTTGAAACTGTGTTCTGCAACTGCTTCTGGCCGACGTATCGCTCTCGCTCGTATGAGATATCTTTGAAGCTGCTACTTATGTTGCGGTTGAACCACAGTTTCAGCTGTACAGTAACATTAGTAGCAATACCTATAGATGTCTCATTCAAGTGAGGACGAAAAAGTCGGTCACAGCTATTTGCAGACACGGTTTCAACCCGAAACCGAGTCATCGTGTCGATGTAAACGTTTATATCGCCAGCATATACCTATTCAATATCGCCGGCATATACCTATTCAATATCGCCGGCATATACCTATTCAATATCGCTAGTATATTCTCAGAATGTGTACTTGTTGCGGACATAAGTCTCAACATGTAAGGCGCATGCATGTTACTGAGTACATCACCAAGCTTGCGATATATACATATCTACATCGCAGCGATGTACCTGATACATAACTTGGTTTCTTGGGAAGTTGACGTAAGTTCGCACAGATTCGCTATCTAAATCTTTTAAATGCTGATCGTTCCCTCTCCGTACTTAGGCGAAATTAATGATGCTTGATGTGTTGAAAATAAAGTATATCCTAATTTGTTGAGGAATTGTAATTTATTGACTACATTTTCAACTATCTATTTTACTACCGGTTTCGGAATAAAATTTGCCTTCATTAGGTGCACAAATAGAAATAACTAAATGTAATAGTTATTTAAAAATAATACTGGAAAATCGAATCCAGACATAAGTGAAACAAAAAACCCTCTCCGATTACCCCACCTATTAACAAAAAACGTTACTTAATCAACGTTAATCAAACATTTACCAGCCCTCACCAACTACCATCACCACCACAAACAAGGCGTGATATATAAGTGAAACAAAAAGCTTACTAATTTAATTTAACATTATTAAATATTAACAAATAAGATTACACTGAATAGTATGTAACAAATTCATGACCTCTTCCTGATTTCCCAGTTTCAAATACACATAGGGAAGAAGAGAAACACCCGAGAAAGAAATCGAGAAACGCCTCCAAATTAAGAAAGAACGCGAAGAGGACAGGCGAGAGCACATGGAACGCGAAGAGAAAGCCAGAGCCGACAAAAGGAGATGATGCGCTGGGACATGTTGAATCGACAGAAGCAGGAGGCGGTCACCAAAGAATATCTGGAGGAGAAACGGAAACAGGAATGGCAAAACGTGCTGGCTTACAGGGAGACGCTTCTAGAGCAGATAGAGGAGAGAAAAGCCCAGGAGAGGAAGGAGAAAGAAGATTTAACCAAAGCGGAGGATTACGTCGAAGCGGAAATGGAGGATAAGCGTTTCTTCGACTACGCCAACAGCCTGGTGGAGTATTGCGAGAAGAAAGAGAGACCCACGTATCCGATATTGAAGGTGATTCAGAATTACAAGCACAATAACGGTTTGGAAGAGAAACGCGATCCCTAAATGCGCAGACTACGATAAATACTGCTGGAAGACGGGAGAAATTCATCAATACCACCCCGGGGAAGATGCGTCATTACCCTAGGAGCGATCCCAACTACGGCCAGTGCCCCTGCAGGAAGGAAAGACTCTACAAATGAGACGTGTAAAATAAAACAATTGTATTTGCGAACAACGAAATAATCAGATACTAAAATCATAAACCGCCTTATTCCTATTCCTTTCCCCTTCATCATCATCATCATCATCGAGTTCTTCACGCTCCTCTCCTGCTACTGGTTGTTGCTTATCTTCTTGTTGCTTATATTCATAGGTCATTTCATCGAACGATTCCTCCTCCTCCATTTCCTCCTCGACATCTCCCATTACGTAACTGGTTATCTTCCAGAATACACCCTTCAATTTGGCTAGGCGACCTAACAGCCTTTCCAGAGCTTCCGTCTCTTTGAGGGCGTCTTCTATACGTTCGACACCTTCGATGACCTTGACGAATAAAAGAATGAGGTTATGGAGGGATTGAAAAAAATTCCGAAGACGCCATACTTCTTCCTCCAAAATCTCTCCGACAGATTTGTCCGGTTCGATGCACCAGATGGATACTTTTCCCTCGGTACAGACTTCCGGTTCCAAACCGTAATGTAGCCGCATTTTCTCCATAAGGACGAAAGTGGTGATGGTCTGGATTTCTGTCCTGAGGAACGATAGGAGGGTGCCGCGATAGAAACCCCTAATGCCCAACTGAAGTTGTTTCGCTAGAACTTGGCGTATGCCGGAGAATTCGTCCGTTTTCGACATGTACCTCAGTTTCAGTACATCTACGGGTTGAGACACTATCGTCACTATGAAAGCCTATTAAGAAAGCATAAATTAAAGCTTAGCCTCAGTAGCGGCTGGTCAGTACATACATCACTGGAAAGGCTCTGAAAATGATCGATTTTCTTCGTATAAATTCTTAACAATTTCCTACCTCATGCGATAGTATACGAAGAACTTAGATCATTTTCAGAACCCTCTTGTGGCTGCTGCTCAACATATAAACAAGAATTTTTCGCCATATCCATTAAAATATTAAATAATAAGTCACTAGATGCTGCGCATCTAGTCCTTGAGGAAGGTGGTTTTTTGAAGTCAGTCCATTCACTTGAAAATCATCTTTTATAATGTGCAATACGTTTTAAGTAGTTTTCGTTTGTTCTTACTTTTGGAACACCCTGTATAGTCGAAAATATTGTTAGGTTATGCAGCATCGAATTTTGTACAACTTCTGTAGAAACTTTTGTAAACGCAAAAATAGAGCTATAATGGAAAAACCCAGTCTTCCTGAACACCCGGTATATTTAAAAATAATTTTAGGTTAGGCAGCATTCAATTCTATAAGACTTTTGTAGAAAAGATTTTTTTCCCTAAAAGCAAAAATAGAGCTATAGCGAAAGAACCCAGTCTTCCTGAACACCCGGTATATTTAAAAATAATTTTAGGTTATGCGGCATTGAATTCTATTAAACTTTTGTAGAAAAGATTTTTTCCTAAAATCAAAAATAGAGTTATAATCAAAGACTCCGTCTTCGGGAACACCCCGTATATTTAGAAATATTTTTAGGCTATGCGACATTTAATTCTATTAAACTTTTGTAGAAAAGATTTTTTCCTAAAAGCAAAAATAGAGCTATAACGAAAAAACCCAGTCTTCCTGAACACCCGGTATAATTAAAAATAATATTTAGGTTATGTGGTATTGAATTCTATGAAACTTTTGTAGAGTAAAGCTTAGCCTCAATAACGGCTGGTGAGTACATACATCACTGGAGATTCTAATCAAATTTTGTCAGTTTGTAGACTCCGTGGTGTGTTTCTCAAAGATACTCTCTGTCGTAGCGGAATTTCAGCTTTAGGGACTGCGATTTGACATTGAAATTCAACCCAAAATTCAAAGGTTCGTCGTAACCCGAGTGGCACAAAAATATTAATTAAACATAAAATTACATATATTCTTTATATCTCATGAAAGCAAGCTTTTTAAATATTTTATAGCTATTGTTTTATAATATGGGTTTAATGTTTTCTAAATTCTAATAAAAATTCTTTGCACTCGGAACTTTATATTGGTCTAACACAAAATTATTTACGCATCGAATTAACAATCAACAACTAAGCATATTTTACAATTAATTCTTAATTCTATTAAATTTTGTTGATTCTAATAATATCCGCCGAACATCTACGACATCCTTCAAAATTTGCGTATTGTCGTTACTGAAACCAATAAGCAAACCCCTAAATTTATAAAAAATCACATTTTCTTGCTGCCACAACATCCATATCCTTAAAAAATGATGGGTAACATAGGCATAAGAATCATGTCTGCATAGTGTTAAGTGCATCCGTCTAATCACATGGAAAATAATCATATACGCCGACATCTACGACATCTTTCAAGATTTGCGTTTTATCGTTACTGAAACCAATAAGCAAACCCCTAAATTTATAAAAAAATACATTTTTTTACTGCTACAACATCCAATGTCCTTCAAAAATGACAGGTGACATAGATACAACAATTATTTCTGCCAGTGATCACAACATATATCCGTCTAATCACATGAAAAATAGTCATATACGCCGACATCTAGAACATCTTTAAGATTTGCGTATTGTCGTTACTGAAAACAATGAGCAAACTCCTAAATTTATAAAAAACCATATTTTCTTGCTGCCACAACATCCAATATCCTTAAAAAAAGGACGGGTAACATAGGTATAACAATTATTTCTGCCAGTGTTAAGAAGTACATCCGTCTAATCACATGAAAAATAATCATATACGCCGACATCTACGACATCCTTTAAGATTTGCGTTTCGTCGTTACTGAAACCAATGAGCAAACCCCTAAATTTATAAATTTCGTTAAATAACTATTATATCCGGAAAATAAGAAACCCACGTTTTGAAAATTATTTGGTGCCACTTGGGAAATTCAAACCGGTGAGAACTGAGAACAATAAACAGTCGAAATTTGTTACGAAAACAATGTGAAACGTTTGGGAACATCCCAGCGACCAGAGTAACGTGAAGTGACGTTTAATAGACGTCAATAACACGTATTAGACGTAATATTGACGTCCATTAAACGTCGTTTTCACGTCACTTTGCTCTTAATTGGGATTATAATATAAAACTAACAACAGAAACGAAAGAAATGTAGTTCTCCACAGTTATTGATATATTATAGCAATGTGAACATTAAAACATGCATCTATACTTACCGTAATCGCGCTCACAAGAATATGCGTGCCCAGTGTGTCTGTATAACGATATTCATCCAGGAGGTACCGTTTAAACTTGTAATAGAAGCAAATCTGGGAGACGTTGAACGCGACAGAACGCGCTACCGTCAATTGAACGCCGGCGAAGAGCGCTCTATAACCGTCAGTCATGCTAATCAACTTCAAACCGTGGCTCAAGCTCTTGTAACTGCAATATCACCGATACATTAGCTAAACAGACATATATATTTCATACGTCCGCCATTCATAGCTAAACGATCGTTACTTGTATCTCTTCGGCGGTGACAGTTTGAAATCGGTCATCATTCGGATATTGACGATCTCCATCGGATTCTTCAAGATGGCACCGCACACGCCGCTGAACGCGCTCAACGACAGATCGATCATAAACGGCAGCTCCCTGAACTGCATCAGCTCTTTGATCTTCACATAGATGCCGAATCTGGTCGTCGAGTGGATGAACTGTTGTCGCATGCTGAACCTCAAGCCGCTGTAAATACGGCGCAAACCTACAAATCGCATTTTTTGTTGTCACGCCCTTCATCTCAAACAATACATGTTTGCTGTCAACAATGCAAATACAGGGCACTACGCACTTTCAAACATTCCATGTCAGACAACCCCCACTATAAAGAAGAGTGTGATACTCACCTTGGGTCGCTAATAAGTATTTAAGATATCGATACGTAGTGATCCTCTCCATAACTTGCTCGGTTTCGATGCCCACTTTGAGCACGTCTATCGGATATATGAGAACCTGAGCGATCGTACCCGCTATACCGCCAAAGTACCATCTTGTTAACCTTCTTGAATCCGGTTCCGGCAAGGAGAACAAGGACATTTACCTCGTCAAATGGGGACATGGAAAACGATTAATAAGATATACGTGGTACGGGTAATTTTTACGAATTTTTGACATCTTTACTCAGTTATAAATGTGTGGAAAATGTGACAGTTTAAGTGTCATATTTACGGATGACAGTGACAGATAGTAATCACACGTTACGTGTGGTGATTTTAAATGACAAATATTGTGACTGGTTATTTTATACGTACCACTGTGTGGTACATACAGGTCAGATCATGAATGTTTGTAGTTACGTCATATTTGCTTATGACGTATGCAGCATTTGAAACAAATCCAGGCACACCAACATTGTTTACAATAAACTGTACGAAATGACAATTGTCAAATTTAATGAGGTTATACGCAGTTTTAATAGATTTTCTTTTATAACTGAAAGGATTGGTTCAGTTTTTAGTCAACGTTGCGTTTTAACAACAATCATGAGTAATGCAACTAATAGGATTCTAAATAGTGAACTTTTCTATTGACAATGCTTTCGTGATCAGGCTAAGCTTATTATTAAATGTGTTCTCAATGAAATAATGTATTACCACAATAATGTAGTTCTCATATCAAAAACCTATTTGCAAATTAAAATGTAGAAATTCAAGCAACATAAAAGTATTTAGTTTAATATACGTTACCAATGATTAATTAAACGAAAGATGATGTTTTTATTTTATGTAGCAAACATAATTTCTATACAATGGTATATACAAAATATAATATTGCAGTAAATTAAATTAAAATATGTCAATATTGAAAGAAAAGAATAGTGAAATTAAAAATATATTTAATTTGTGTCTTCGCTCTCATCTTCTGATCCGCAATTAACTGTCAGAACAAAGTCATGTTTGCTTCACATTCGTACCACTCTTCAATTATTTTCCCTGTGTGATTTATGCAATTTTGCCAGGAGTCTGGTGTACAGCTGTCCAAACTTTCTTGCCACATTCCCAATACTTGTTTATCGCCATAACCATCCCGACCAATATGGTTATTATAATATCCTTTCACATGTGCCCATATAAATTCAATAGCATTAAAATCGCAGTGATACAGAGGAAGTCTTGAAACTTTATGCCCATGTGCTCGAAATAATTCATCAATAACATAAACCTTAACCATAAATTACTTTACGAACATCCATTTTATTTCCCTCTGACACATCACATGTTTGGGCATCAATCGTGGCTTGTACAGGGCTGTTGAAGCACTCGATGAAGGAACAGCAGATATAGTTCCTTCTTGCGCTTGTGTTGTAGATGATACCCATAGAAATGCCCAAAGCATTCGCAACTCTCTACAATTTGTAGTAAGTTTTAATTTAATAATAACCAATTACAATTTACCTCATAGACCGCATCAACGGATATTAGAAGACTTCCATTTCGCTTTTCCTCCTCGAAATACACTAGTAAACGACTGACCAACTCTTGGCAACAAGAACTAAGTCGTTTACCAGGCATCTTGAACTGTAACCTAAAAAAATGTTTTAAGTCTTTGTACGTTTCTTTAACACCTCTAAACTTACCACAAACTAAACGATTTACTTCACTATAGCTCTGAAAAGAACTTTTGGTAAAAGAAATAATAGAAGTAAATAAAAATTCAAACCTAAAGAAGGGTCAATAAACAGTAAAAAGCAGATGTCAAATGTCAATGGAGCGGTAAAATGGGTTAAGATGGCGTGGTTGCATGCCCTGAAGTGAACATTATGAAAGGTCTTATTTACGCATTTACTCGACCGTTTTCTATCTCATTCAACTAGTTTGTTGATACTTAATAAAATATGGACGTATAGCTTAAGTAGCTACGACTTATATTATATACTTCTATCTCACTTGTCTATATGAATGCTTCCAATTTTTTGAAACTACGCTTGTCTTTACTTTACCGACCTGTTAATGACGTAACTACAAACATTCAAGACTTCCTTTGTACGTATAAATTACGTATTTATATTATATTATAGTCTGTCTATTTAGTGTTTTAACCAACGTCATTGATATGTCATACAAGTAAAGACAATCTTCTGATTTGACTATTTTGTTCAAGTATTGCTATTGAAAAAAGAAGCAAAGTTTCCGCTTGTCTCACAGAAAAAGATACAAAGAGTAATTTAATGAATGTGACAGATAGAGATAGCCATATTACTGCATCAATAATTGATGTAACTCGTGTTATAATATAAATAAAAACTAGTAACTAGGTACATATTTTATTTTACTCCTGTATTGTTTATAATTCATAAATTATTACTTTATTTTACAATAAAAATATAGTTAATGTAACTATGTGTTTTGAACGCTATGTTATGCCCCCATAAATTTCTAATATGTACAACCAAACTTTCGTGTTTTGTCAAACTTTTCTAATATTCCTAGCGTAAATCTAGTGTAAACATAGTTTTATTAGTTAGTAATTTTTGAGTGAATGATCATATGTTACAACACTATTTAATAACATAATTCAAATATAATTTTTTAGCTGCCTCTTCAATCTTGTACCTAACCATTTTCTAACTTTAATAATATTCTAGACCTATTTGCCCTGAGAAAATTTTCTTGCCATTTTCGGTTTAGGAACGGTGACAAATGTGACAAACATTATTTTGACATAAGCTGTATAAATTATAACAAAACTCTCTCTACGATATTTGTTGTACTAGATTTATGTAGGAATAACTGTACATACTTATATACTGCTTATCAAAATCCATAAATGCATACTCATTTTACAAAAGAAACGGCACTATTATTCATGCAAAAAGGTCTTGTGGTAGAACAGTTCTTTTTGCCATATTTTCAAGATAAATAGATAACTAACGGCATTTGTTTCTGTATAATTATTGTTATTTGAATGCATCCATGTGAGTTTTATTCGTTTGCTCGCCGATTTCCGCACAATAAACTGCAAATACAATAACAGCTACTTCTGTTTTCATCTCATGCCACAACTAACGATCAGGTTAACCCTTGCGTCAAGTTTTAACAGCTGTTACCCCAACTATCTACAAATACATCTTTGAAACCAGTCCTGAAGCGGTTTCCAACACGTTTATTTCAACACTATTAATTACAACGTCTCAGTTTTGACAATAAAATGCACGATTTCAAATACCTACAAATATTGTTTAAGGATATTCGTCGGTAAAAGGTTAGGTTTACATATCCGCCAGTCACAAATTCTTATATGTTAAGTGTGCTCATCTGGATCCAATCCATATTCAAACACTCGATATAACAAAGGTAGGAAATAATTATATTTTCATAAAAGAATAAGATAAGAAAAGAATCAGATAACACACAGAAGGCTTAAATACTTGAATAGATGTAATGGAAAGAAAGATATATGCAACCCTATTCGCATTGAGACAAACATATTTTTCGGATGATTTTTGATAATTAATGATAGAGGGAGCACCCGAAACGTATTTTAAAAATATACTTTTCCATAAATAATATTAATTAATGGTTTGAACATTTAGATTATAATTATTGTGATAATTTTTAGTAATTTTATTATATTAATGAGTTTATGAGAGCATATATTGAATATTTAAAGGATCCACTTTGTTAATTTTGATCAACTTATTACAAAAAGTAAAAAATGCACTTTTTCTCTATGGTTTCTGCATTCAAAAAAATATGATTTAAATTCTTGATTTCTCCGCATTTACAAAAACGGTTTTCCAAAACAATAATTTTATAAAGATCTTTGATTTAACAAACTTATATTATAATTTTTAAGGAAATACATTGAAAACGCTTAGAAAAATAGCATGAAATCGTTTTTATTTAATGCTTAAAGTACTCATTAAAAAAAAAAACTTGAATTCGTTGTTTAAAATGTGTATTTTTTTTAATATACTATCTAATAATTTATATTTAATATTAGAAAGCTTGAATGAATGAAAAGAAATGTTTCAAATAAAATTTTAAGAATATTACATAAGCAGCATATAACACTTTTATAAGTGTTATCCTTGAATTTCTTCTTTTATCATTAATCTATATTATAGGATTCATTAAAGAATACAAGATTTTAAATTTTCATGCTAAAATTGAATTTAATGAAATTTGAAATACATAGAAATATTTAGGTTAATTCGATCACAATGAAAGCTACAAGATTTCAAACTAGTATTACTTCATACTCCAAAAGATGTCGCCACATGAAAGACGTAAAATCAATTGCATACATGGCAGGTGAAAAGAAACCACAATATTTTAAAGAAAACATTTATTCTTTTACAACATCGAACATACAGTCGTAATTCATAGTGTAGACGAGCAACAAAATAAAATAATAAATAAACAAAATATATATTTTTATATATGATAACAAGGAATGTTTCGTTTTTATTACAGAATATTTAATGTGCAATTTTATGCGTTATTTTCAATTATATATAGTCATTTGTAAAATGATTGCTTTATTTTATACCACTTTCTGTGGTAGTTTAAAAAGTATAACACGTAAATAAAAAAACCCTTCTCATTTTTATATTATCACAATTTGAATAAATAAGGGAATGTCAAATTCATGTCACCCAAACATAACCTTTAAATTTCCTGCGATTATTTTTAGTAACTTCCAACGTTTTGATACATGAAGTTGCATAAACTTTTTATTATATCAGCAGTTATTTTAACACTGTTCTGTTTTTAGGAGTAATTGTTGAAAATTTAAATTTGGTCATGTGGATGAGGAATGATTGTTGTACGTATCGTTAAAAATTGAATGATGACAGATTGGTGAATACTGAATATACGAGAAAAAAAAATATCTTTTGATTTAAATCATACCAACAAATAAAAATAAAAATACACCCAACAGCGCTTGTTTGATTAATAAGATACACGTTGAAAATTAAATAAAAACTGAAAAATCGACATGAGTCCAAAATACGCATGCCTTTTTGTTCATGTTCCTATAATCTAGTTATCTTGTCGCAATGCTGGTGGTAATTCCCCGAAGTTTAACCTGAGTTGTTCGAATAGAATGAAGGTGAGTATCGTGTGCGGCGCTAATCTGAAGAATGCCGGTACGAAGCCTTTGAAGAAGCCTAAAGGCCCCAATTTGGCCGTGTAAGAAACTATATGCCATAGGCTGTTGAATTCGCCAGGTTTAGCGTTCATGGCGCGGGTTTTTAGGACGTCCATTGGTTGGGTCAAGGTGGTAGCTATGGCACCCTATACGATGATAAAAGAAAAAAACGTAATTAATATAAGTTTACAATAAATTTTAAATGCGAGATTTAATAGGTGCAATTGTACCTATTTGTATAAGCGGATGTCGACACGTGGTCGACCTAAAACTATTTACAAAATAAGTTTCAGCACAGAGAAATAGATTTAGTGGGAGTGTTTACGGAATTTAGGATGTTAATAAATGAAAACTGTCAAATTTCGATGAATGTCATATCAATTTTCTTATTTTGAATAGAATGATGTGATTTTTGTACTTTTTCATTATTATTATTATATTTGAAGGACAGAGTACTGATGGAAACAGTGACAGCGTGATTAAGGACTTTCTTTCAACTACCTTAACACGGGCATTCTTCAAGGATCAACCTTAGGCCCTACTTTATTTTTAATTTACGTTTTTAATATGCCAGATCGAGCGGGAGAAGAGTTGCTTTTCCAAAAATTTCTTCTCCTGACCATATACTTAATTATATTGTATATACACAGAGATTCAAAATGATTGTCAATTCCACTCCTATAGATAGTAACAGGCTGTAGGTATATGCCGCATGTTTGTAATGAAGGTTTGAACTAAGTCAGTGTTGGAACATAAGAAAGTAAACGGATCTGTCATAAATAAGGAAAACGTAACCTATATTTGAACTGGCATTATATAAAAGACTATGGATTGGTGTTTCTGCTTGTAAAAATGAAATGTAATTAATTTAACTTTACTAAATTATGAATTTACAATTCAGTACTAACTGGTGTTTAACTAAATTTATTTATTACTTTAAATTATAACATACAATTAGTATAATTATTAAGTGACAAAACTGCATCTCTCAGTTCTTCAATGGTATGCATGCGGTTTCTATATATCGTATTTTTTAGATAGCCGAACATGAAGTAATCTAATGGGGTTAGATTAGGCGATCTTGGTGGCCATCTTTGTGCTCTAACGAACCTGTCAGCAAAAAACTGTTGAAGATATTGGCAAGTTTGTCGAGCAGTATGTGCTGGAGCATTATCGTGCTGAAAATAACCTGCTTCAAGGTCATTTTCTTGTACCTCTGCAATAAACAATTCCAACATCTGTTGGTAACGTTGGGCTGTTGCAGTTTCCTCGAAGAAAATTGGCCTTATTATTCGTTGCCTGGACATAGCTAACCAAACTCCAACTTTTTCGGGATGCAATTGCGTTTCTCGAAATTGGTGTGGATTTTCTGCAGACCAGATACAATAGTTTTGTAAATTGATATAGTCTGTTAGATAAAACCAGGCTTCATCCGAGAAAAATGATTTGTTTAGCAAGTCATCGTCCCTTAAATTGTTATTAAACCAATGACAATATTCCAATCGCCTATCGTGATCTAATGGTAATAATTCCTGTACCGTAGAAACTTTATAGGGATGAAAATGTAACTTTCTTTTGACAGCTCATTGCGCTGAAGTGTATGATAAGCCTATAAGATTATAAAATGTAATAAACTATTTCACTTAATGTTAATATTGATTTTTTACCTGTTTGTTGAGCTAATTACCACAGATAAATTCCTTTATTTTCTTACAGTATTCAGAAATACTATTGTTGGTGATATTAGATGTAAATATAAACGATTTGAAAAAAAAAAATTATAAGATAAATAATCGAAAGATACAACAACACGCACGCCAATGTCGCTAAAGGTTAAGAAAATTCATTTAATGTATGAAATTTGTATGTAGCTAACTTCGCTCATTAAATTGGTAATAAGTATAGATAAATTTTTCCGGAAAACAGTTTTTTTCTTACGACAATCATTTTGAATCACATGGTATATATATATATATATATATATATATATATATATTAATTTCTTCTTTTTATCTTCCTTATCTTGGTTTTTAGGTCAGAAAAAATATAGAAATATACATAAACAACATTTCGCTTTTATTGCAAAAGCTTTTTCAAGTAGACATAAAAATGTAAATTATAATAATTTTTTGTTTAATAAATGACAAAATCATAATTGTTTTCTGTTAATTTTGAATATATCTTTGTTTATTTAAAAATTGCGTTTGAATATAGTATGTTTTCATTATTTATTGTTATTCGAATATGAGAATATTGAATTTTGTAATTAAATAGAGCTTAAATATTGTATTTAGTTATAAAATTAAGTTATATAGTTTTGATGAAATATTGTATGTCTGTTTTATCATTAACCGTGTTTTTATGTTTATAAATTTGACTCATTTCAAGTATATTACGTGTTTTGAAATTTTGTTTTTTGTTTAAAATCGTTATACCTCAGTGAACCAAATTCACATTTCCCGCAATTATATTCACTAACTTCAACTTAAAGGTATTCAAATAACTATTAATCTAATACAAAATCGTAGGTAATTTCATGCTTTAATGTTGAAGTTACTAGAAATAATTGCGGGAAATTTGAATTTGGTTCACTGGGACATACTATAACGATACGTAATTATATTTTAATTAAAAATTTATATGATATATGTGACAAACGTCAAATCGACAAATATTTTTATAACAATGAAAAAATTCATTTTAAATTACATATTCCAGAATCCAGCTATAAAATACAGAACAGAAAGTTAAGGACATTAATTATTGCTTTCAATACGATTTCTCTTAACTTGAATATAACTTGTATATATTGATATTAACTCCTGTGTTATTTTTTTTTCCTTTAATTATAATTACAATAATTTTGATTTACGGGCTAATAAAACATGACAATTTGTTTTTAAGATAAAATCCAAACTTTAAACCTATTATGTCATTAGATTAAACAACAATTGACACAGAAAAAAGGGACAAAAAAAAAACAGGCTTATCGCCGTATTTTTTCTCTTAAATATTAAACAAATAAGGCTAAAAATAGACTAAGTTACCAATCCGAAAATGTTAATCGATACCGAATTACTGGATAGTCATTGTGATAGATGGAACAGCTAAAGGACACACCTCTCTCGTATGTTCCTCCTACGTTACGTCATTTAAGTGTGAAATATGTCTCCAAAATTAGATTAATTTTTGTAATCCTAACAAGGATTGATGTGAAATTTATGCGTACCTTGGACTTGGATACAGCGAAAAAATTATAACGCCACCCGACGACAGATAAAAATAAATAATCAAATCGTTTTGTGATTCATCTTAAAACTAATATAGATAAATAGATAAACTGTATTTAACATATTTAAGCCTATTCAATTTAGATTATAAACACGTTTTTATTCATATCCTGGTTAATTTTTTTTTTTATAATTTCGCCGATGTTTGCAGCAACAATCAGTGTCGCCAACTGATGGTGATAAATATTCCATTTTTCGGGAAATTTTTATCGAAATTTGGAAAAAGTATAGTTAAATTGGAGGGAAATAGTTGACTTCTAGGAAAGGATATTATACAGGGTGTCCGGTAAAAGTGCTCTGATTTTGAGGGAGCTGAGGAGGATGTCATTATGATATATACTATGAGATTCAAAAAGATTGTCAATTCCGCTCCTATAGATAGTAACAGTGTGTAGGTATATGCCGCGTGTTTGTAATGAAGGTTTAAACTAAGTCAGCGTTGGAGCACAAGAAAGTAAACGGATCTGTCATAAATAAGGAAAACGTAACCTATATTTGAACTCGCATTATATAAACGACTATGGATTGGTGTTACTGCTTGTAAAAATGAAATGTAATTAATTTAACTTTACTAAATTATGATTTTATAATTCAGTACTAACTGGTGTTTAACTAAATTTATTTATTGCTTTAAATTATAACATACAATTAGTATAATTATCAAGTGACAAAACTGCATCTCTCAGTTCTTCTATGGTATGCATGCGGTTTCTATAGATCCTATTTTTTAGATAGCCAAACATGAAGTAATCTAATAGGGTTAGATCAGGCGATCTTTGGTGGCCATCTGTGCTCTAACGACCCTGTCAGCAAAAAACTGTTGAAGATATTAGCAGATTTGTCGAGCAGTATGTGCTGGAGCATTATCGTGCTGAAAATAACCTGCTTCAAGCTCATTTTCTTGTAACTCTGCAATAAACAATTCCAACATCTGTTGGTAATGTTGGGCTGTTACAGTTTCCTAGAAGAAAATTGGCCCTATTATTCGTTGCCTGGACATCTAACCAAACTCCAACTTTTACGGGATGCAAATGCGTTTCTCGAAATTCGTGTGGATTTTCTGCAGACCAGATACGATAGTTTTGTGAATTGATATAGCCTGTTAGATAAAACCAGGCTTCATCCGAGAAAAATGATTTGTTTAGCAAGTCATCGTTCCTTAAATTGTTATTAATCCAATGACAATATTCCAATCGCCTATCGTGATCTAATGGTAATAATTCCTGTACCGTAGAAACTTTATAGGGATGAAAATGTAACTTTCTTTTGACAGCTCATTGCGCTGAAGTGTATGATAAGCCTATAAAATTATAAAATGTAATAAACTATTTCACTTAATGTTAATATTGATTTTTTATCTGTTTGTTGAGCTAATTACTACAGATAAATTCCCTTATTTTCTTACAGTATTCAGAAATACTATTGTTGGTGATATTAGATGT
Source organism: Protaetia brevitarsis (assembly GCA_004143645.1). Lineage (NCBI taxonomy): Eukaryota > Metazoa > Arthropoda > Insecta > Coleoptera > Scarabaeidae > Protaetia > Protaetia brevitarsis. Next base: position 4,107 of record RXPK01003634.1, on the reverse strand, counting down.
AAATATAAACGATTTGAAAAAAATTATAAGATAAATAATCGAAAGATACTACAACACGAACGCCAATGTCGCTAAATGTCAAGAAAATTCATTTAATGTATGAAATTTGTATGTAGCTAACTTCGCTCATTAAATTGGTAATAAGTATAGATCAATTTTTCCAGAAAACAGTTTTTTTATTCCGACAATCATTTTGAATCTCATAGTACACTTATTTTAACTTTCTCTTGGTAGGAATATTCCATTACTAAGCTGGTTTATGAACGTGTTGCCATCAGCAATGTTTCTGGATTATGAACTTGTGTAAAATGGTGCTGTTAAAAGTCAAAAGTGACAGTTCGTGACATTAGATCAAACCGATTGCTTGATTAACGTTCATTTGCCAATTCAAAAAAAAGAAGAAATGAAACAGCTGTAACTTTTAAAGGAAACGTCAAACGTTAAAAACGTATATATACTTTTTCAATCATAATGACATCTTTTATCAGTTCCCTCAATATCAGTACACCTTTACCGGACACCCTGTATTTTAATTTATACAGTTTGCTCCTTACTATGCGGCACGGAATCTTGAGCCAAAATTAAAATAGTTTCTTTAGGGATATATGGAGTCTATTATGGTTACTTTCTAAAAATATATTCATATTACACAGGGTGTTCTAAAAGTATCAAATTTCTGTTTTTTTTTGTAAATAAAAGCCCGTGTATATTATATATTATTGCATGTTTGGATTCTCCGATGAAAATATGTGCCTGTTTTAATAAGGTTTATAACAACTAAGCTTCAGGGTTTTTGAAATAAGTAGAATTTTGTGAAAATTTAACCTAATTTTCGTGTTTTAAATAGTTTCAAATAGTTACGAATTATTTAAGTTGTCTAAGCGAAATTTATAATGAAGTATAACAATAGACCATATTTTATAACCCCAAATTCTAATAAACTAGTCATTTTATACAGAGTGCACAGAAATTAAAACAAAATTTGATCAAATTAAATAGCACCCAATATTTTTTTTAACTTACCAGCAAATGTTAATTTAATTACCTATCGAATGGTTTAAGTTTATAGCTTAAGTTTTAAATGTTTGCGTTTTTACAGAATACACAAAAAAAATCGGTTTTTTACACTATAGTGTTAAGGTTCTAATATATCTAGTTGCCTATGGTATTTAGAAATGTCAGATAATTCATTTAGTCTGTCACTTTAGCCTGCAAAGTCTGTTTTTGCTAGTGCAGTGTTGCCAACTCGTGGGAATAATCCCAATTTTGTGGAATTTAGGTATGTTGAATGGGATAAAACGTTGTTTAGAACGTTGTTTTGAAAGACTTAATTTCAAATTAAATATTGACACACGAACTAGTAACATTTTATTTTTAATACTGGTATCATGTGCCCAAAGAAATGTTAAGTAGTCTTGTAACGACAAATTTGTATTCATTTAAAAAATGAATATATTGTATCATATCCCTAATAGCCAAATTTAAATTTCCCGCCACTATTTTTGGTGAATTCAACGTAAAGGCATTAAAATAACTATTAACGTAGTACAAATTGGTGGGAAATTTTATGTATCAACGTTGAAGTTACTGAGAATAATTGTGGGAAATTTAAATTTGGCTATTAGGGTATATATTATCTACATACATTTGTATTTTACATTTTTTTAAATAAATACCCTTAATTTTGAATTTTTTTATTTTCAATTTTGGTGGGAACTGACAATTGGGATATTTGGAAACCAAATGGGGTTTTTTAAAGAAGTTTTAGGGATAATATTCAATAAATGGTTGCCAGTGCTAGCGTTTTCTTTCATAATTGTGGCACTTTAGATTGTTATTATTTGAATATCGTTGTTGTATTGCTTAGGCGAAATAGAGATTACTTAAAAGAAGAGCCTATTGATATGATTATTATGTTTGAAGTCACCAAAATTAAATGTTGCCAGTATTAGCTTCTCGAATGATCAAAGGTTTTTTTTGAGAAAATCATCCTAAATCAGCTGAAGTACTATTAAACCAGTTTAACGAAAGTGGTAGTGTTATAAAAAGACACAAAAAAAACACTATAGTAAAAACAGGTTTTGCAGGCTAAAGTGTCAGATTAAACGAAAATGAATAATATGACATTTCAAAATACCAACTATAAGCAACTATAGTTCTATCGCCGAACAGATGCAGTAGCAACGCCGTATTGGCGTCAAGATTCAAAAATCCGATTCACAATGTAAACATTTTACAATCTGTCAGTTTTTGACATTTGTAGTGAATACTGCCGCAATACAACAGGCATTATATGGTAACTAATAAGGATTAAGAGGAGAATCAATTTCATAACTTATGAAATTCTTTTTCAGCGAATATAGAATTTTCTATGACATTAGTAAACCATCAAATAGTTGAAAACTCTTCTTGGAGAAAAAAAAGTTGGTGAGTAATTGATATTATTTAAATTATTACCTGTTTTTTTAAGTCCGAAACCATGTTCATTTATTGAATTAATTCCAACAAAAAATTTACAGATTCGATATTTGATATCAACCCATGGAAGGAACGTTCAGAGTTTGACATCAAACATCCTAAAAAAGCCACTAGAGGACAATATTGCGACAAATCATATCTCTAACAGGGAAAAGCTTAAAAAAAACCCTTTCCAGAAGACTTGAAATGCTTAAAATTATTTTTGGTGAGTATTTTTATTTAATAACCACTAAGTATAGTAAAAATAAGATAGTTTGTATTTTGTAGTAACGAGGGAAACAGTTACTTTTCATAATATCCACGACGACTTGTCGACTCTTGGAAAACTGATAGCCGTTTCCCTTGTCTTCCATCTCTTGGTATTGTTTAATTTTTTAATAGTTGTGTCGTTTTTTTATTACAGAGAATCGCGGCAACACGATGGCAACGGAAAATATAGATTATAGTGTTGTTTCTATATAAATATAAAAACGCAATCTAAATATGTAGGTATATATAAATATGTAGAAGTTTTTTTTTTATTATTAAATACTGGAATCTAATTTTATTTGAATGAATTTTACTTGATGCAAAACAGATGTGATTTTGAAAACAATAAAATATTTTAGGAGACGATGGACGGCATCCGAAAATAATAAAAAGAACGCAAATTATATCTAATTTACTAAAATTCTCTCTGAGTTTTGTTTAGTAATAATTTTGTAAAAAACATTTTTGGAAACACTTGGAAGTTACATAAAGTTTATTGTACGAAATTTATTTTGGTTTCAGCTTGCTGTTATATCTTCCTTAAATATTTTAGTAATTTTCAAAGTCACATGAAGAAGAGGTCCTCCTCTTTTTCCCTTTTTCCCTCCTTTCCTTGACTATAGCCAAGCTTTAGAGAAAGCTTATACAAACCTTGATAAAAGCTTACAACAATCAAAACAAAATAGGAATTGGATATTAATTCTTCATTTTCTTGGTTTTTAGGTCAAAATACGGAAATGTACATTAATAAGGACGTTTCACTTTTGATTTCAAAAGCTTTTTTCAAGTATACATATAAAAATATAAATTGTAAATGGTGTAAATTATAAGTAATAGTGTTTAATAAATGATAAAATCATAATTCAAAAGTCATAGTAAACAATGTTTTGTTTATTAAATAAAAAAATGTATACCATTTATATATTTATATTTTTTACAATATATCTTGAAAAAGCTCTTGAAATTAAAACGAAACGTCCTTAATGTACATTTCTATATTTTATGACCTAGAAACCAAGAAAAAGAAGAAATTAATATCCAATTCCTATTTTGTTTTGATTGTTACAAACTTTTATCAAAGGTTTGTACAGGGCTTTCTGTAAAGCTTGGCTCAAGCATTGTCATTCCAACCTTGTCATATGGTTTTACAGACAAGCTTATGGGAACCTTGCCATGGTACCTTGTCACATGCTTTTACAGACAAGCTTAACCTGTACCTTACTTGGCGAAAAACCTTGTCCTGTGTCAACTAGCAAGCTTGTCATAACCTTGCAAGCAGCTACACCCGTGCCATAACAAGCTTGCCTGACAACCTTGTCCCTTGTTCGGAACAACGTTTAAAAAGCGTATTAACCTTAAATTGTTATCTGGATTATTTTA
>RXPK01003633.1:0-43108 GCA_004143645.1 Protaetia brevitarsis | reverse complement strand
ACTTCGGGCCGTGTTCGAATCATAGAATTTGTTGTGTTGTGTGAAGGTTTTGAGGATTGAGAATATTACCCCATTTGGAGGGATAATTGTTTTGTGTTCGAAAATCGATGAAATCACCTAATCATCCCTATGAGGAGTTAGAAGACCTGAATTGTATCACAACACCGACAACGTTGTACGTACCACCTACTGTTTGCACTACTCGCTGTTTGAACCACTCGCTGATGGTGCCCACCGTTATTCGTACTCACCTTTTGTTCGTAACCACTCATTATAATTATCCATCCACTATAAGCGGCCATCACCAGTTAACCCTAAGAACTACTGAAGACCTTACCGATCGCTTAGCACCATCTCACAATACAGCTATACTTGGACATCGCAATAATCAACAAGCTTGAAACGCAGGTAACCTTGCTCCTGCCAACCCATCTATGCATCTATCTGTCATTTTATAGTCTGCGGAATCTATTTTAATAATAATTAAATTTAATAAAGTAAAGCCGAACCTACTGTTGTATACTGATTGAATTAATTGAAAATGTGAAATAAAATTTACAAAGAAAAATGAAATTAAAATTAGCTAGCTCAACGGATAAAATTTAAAAGTGAACGGAAAAGAACAATTAATCTCAGAGTTACCCTCGCGAGTTAAAACTTGGATCTAACCACGAAAAGTAATTTGTGAGTGAATGAAATCTGACTTTCTTAAATACCCCAAAAATTGAAAATGGTTTAATCAAAAAAAAAGAACAGAATTTTCATCCCAACGAAGATAATTAACAAACAAATTTTATTATTCAAAAGGGTTAAATTACAACTTGTGTAGAAAAAAACCGTGAACTGAAGGTTCTGGCCTAAATTAAAAACTGCACTTGATTCTAAATTGCAATAGGACAATGCTATTTCCTAAGCAAAGCAAAAGATTTGTTTGTTCAGGAAGATAATCCTAAATATACCAATATCAATCCACGTAGTTTCAAATTATATTTAACGTGGACAATTGCTAGAAATCTATAAAATCGTAAATTAAATGCAAGAACAAAGCGTCTACTCATCCAAACCCAGGTGATAGATAAATAAAAATGTATTAGCAAATAGAAAAACGGAAAAATTAACTTTTAAAAAAAATGAGAAATTACAACTAAAATATATCTTCCGCACAAAAAAATAAAATGATCTTATATCTACAACGTGTACACGTCAATATATTAACAATTATTACTAAATAAATTCCTTGATGGACTAAATAAAATTCAATTTATGCGAAAATTTAGAATATCAAAATGAATTACAAAATGGCATCAATAAAATACAAAAATACGTCTGCTCACGTTAACAGTGGAACAAGGAACTGTAGAACAAACTTCTACAATTGTTTTTCTTACAAAAACGTACAACGCAAACGCACAATTCACCGACAAAATCTAACAGAATGCATTAAATCGAACTAGCAACCGCTAGACACATAAATGAAAGGAATTAATTTAAAAAAAACTTAACACTAAATTAAATTAAATCAAATAATAAACCCTTTACTTAAATTTATATGAAAATAGAAATAAATTTGTGAAAATTCTCTCGGTAAAATGATTTAGCATGAACGGAATCTTGAACATGCAACACAAAATACACTCAGCAGAAACGCGGGTAATCTAAACTACAGCACTACGTTTTGAGTCAAATTTAATTTCTTCAAAATTTATTCTTTTATAGTAGGCTAGATTTTAAATTTCAAATTTTCCGCCTTTACACCAGCTAAAAAGTTGGCGACAGTACCGCTGTACACGGAGAAGGGAAGATAGCAACATATAGAAGGAAGATTCCCGAATAAAGGTTCGAAAGGCAAAACCGCGTTTTATTAAAGTTTAATAAATAAAAAGGCCATCGAACCACAATTTATTTTAAGAGAGTGTTTTGTAAATAAATTTAAATATCTTTCATTACTTGCTTCAATATTCAATCATCTTACACTTTCGTAGTCGTAACAATTTACGTTGTTACTAATGTTTTCATTTCGCATGAAATTTGTGTACATTCACCCTACTGTATAAAGTTATGTGTACACCAACAGGAATTCCTTATGAACAATGCATTTAAGCTGGTATTCTTGATAACTTTTCCTGGGAAACACACACCGCGATTGCGTACATGTATAATGTTTTATTAATCTATCATTCAGTAATAGAAACATATGAACTATATGCTTAATTTTACGAAACTTTGTGTAGCATTTACTAACAATAGAATATTTTTATTTACTTTATTAACGAGATACCTTGGCGCTACATTATACATGTATAATGTTTTATTAATCTATCATTCAGTAATAGAAACATATGAACTATATGCTTAATTTTACGAAACTTTGTGTAGCATTTACTAACAATAGAATATTTTTATTTCCTTTATTAACGAGATACCTTGGCGCTACATTATACATGTATAATGTTTTATTAATCTATCATTCAGTAATAGAAACATATGAACTATATGCTTAATTTTACGAAACTTTGTGTAGCATTTACTAACAATAGAATATTTTTATTTACTTTATTAACGAGATACCCTGGCGCTACATTATACAGGAGCCGCGCATTATCAATATTCCATACTATACGCTAACTTTTCCCTTTTATCTGCGGATCTAGTGTCAATACACTCTTGGCACTTTGTTATTAAACCGTGTATGCTTCGGTACTTCATCCGAGCCTTGGCGCCCATTTACCGAGATTTAAACCAACACCTTAAGATAGCCTACCCTCATCTCCATTGAATTACGTCGTCAACATGCTGCTCTTGCTACAGCAGATACACCGTCATCGGAAATTTATTCCCGCTTGCCGCAGCTGTTGAGCGAAGAATTACCAGTTCGAGTCGGCAACAGGTAGGTGATCTCCTGAATTACCCGCGAATTGCGATATTCGTTTCGGTCGTGTTTAGAGATTTTCGGTAATTTTAGCTCCAGTTTGTGGCGCGGCGGCAGCAAGCCACATCGAATTTTTGGGAGGATTTTCCAAAGAGTCCAAGAGTTTTAGACGTGATCCCATGAAAAATAGAAAAGTAGAGGCGACAATACCCCAGTCGAGAAACAAAATCCAGGTCTAGGCATGGAAAGCCGTTTGGCAAAAGCAATATCTACCTGATTTCTTTTTAATTCGGGAGTATTAACTTTAAGGTCGTAAAAGGATGGCCAATATAGAAATGGTACATATCCTTCAAGATAGTAAGCGGCTTTGACAACACTTGTTGTAGTAATGCAGAACATTAACCTCAGCTTTCATACTGGGTTTAGAACGGTACGGTTCTGTATAAGATATGATATAGTTTACGGTAAAACTTCCGAAGTATTTAGAACTTGCATATTGACTAAGAAAGCCTTTAAAATAATACATCTAATCAACTTTTGTTTTAGGGACTTGGTTGCAGTCCAAATGAAGTCAAGTGACAAAGATATGTAGAGATGTTTAGACACCAAATCGGCGTATCTTATCTTTGATGGTGTTGGCCTACTAGCAACTAGGGAAGTGGAAGGCTTGGTGACGAGTATAGAGTCGAGAAATGAATCCAGGGAATTGTTTCGATTAATCAAACAGAGACCTGTACAGATTAGAACAAAGCAGCAAGGTATATGATTTAATAGGTAAAAGGAATGAGAGATTCAATACAAAAATAAAGAGATTGCAGTGTTTCCACGCCAGATGGCTCCTGCAACAAGGAAAAAAAGGCGATACAAAAAAAAGGGCAAATTTTTTGCCGAAAATGTAAATAAGCAAGATGTTTCAAAATGTTGTGGATAGCTTTTTTATCACCTCATGTAAACTGTTATCGTAATTGTAGTATTCCCCTATTATATTAGTGGCAGTAATGATATTTCAAAGTGGGGCGAGGCAGTAGCTGAACTGTAAGGAACAAACTTCTAAAACTAAATGTTGGATATGAAAAACTCGCATAGGAAATATGCATGAGAAAACTTTGTTTTTAACTTATAGTTAATCGTAATTTTTTTCTTGCAAGTTCTTTAAGATTACGGTTCGTAAAACATTTATTTGGGACACATGTGTGCACAGCTGCTTGCGGTTCAAGTTCGAACAAATAAGTACTAAAACACTATTACAAAGCTCATTAAAGTGTTACTTGCTCTCAGAAACTCCAAATCGTTTCCAAGAACGTACAGACGGGATATTACATTTCCTAGTGTTTACAAATTACACATTGTATTCTTTTTCGTGCACAGTTAACCGTTAGCCCTTTATCAAAACTATCAACTAAGTACTATATTGCATTTAAACGTTGAAAATACTCAATATTGTGGTCTAAACTTATTGAATCCCCTTAATAAAATTTGGGTAATTTTGCCGCAAAAAAGTTAAAATATGCTGTATTGGAAATAGCTATGATTTTTGTGTTCCGCAATAATAAGTATAGTATGTGTCAAATTTATTTTATTCCAAACATTTTCTATTTATTTTATTCTCAGTTTTGAGTGTAGAGGACTTTGTGCTTTACAAATGTGCGTGTCACTACTAATGGGACAACAATAATTCCTTTGAAAGCTTCGTTAGAGCATTTAAAATCTCGTTTATGTCAATTATTCTCCTAAAGGAATAACATCCAACCAAAATTAAAGACAAAGTAATAATTACTAAATCTCGCGCTAACGTCTCTAATCTAAAATTCATCAAGTGCAAAATGTTTTGTATCATTGTGCTTGTAGTACAGTACCTAGGCCGACAGGTAGAATTTTGAATAATTTGAGGAATCCTTTGTTAATTTTTGATGTAAAGTAAATAAAAGAACATATAATTTGAGCTATTTGTACGCTGTATATTACAATTACATAAGCTAATTGTTACATTTTAATATAAAAGCATTTAAATTTTTACCTAATGCTGATAGAAAATAATTCTTGAAAAGAAAATTAAATCATTCCATAAGTATTATTGGGTTTTTGAAAGATAATTAATAGTAAAACAAATAAATGGACATTTTTTTGCAACTAGTGGTTACACACTTACAAAGAAACTCCCACCTACTACGATATACAGGGTGCAGCAATAGTATATTCGCCTTTTATTGCTCGGGTTGGTTTCTGTATAGGATTTTGGTATTTCAAAGATATAATGTGGTCTTAATTGTGCACCTTTAGAAAATATTGTTACTGTTTGTATATCGATGATTACCTTAAATTGTTAAACCTCTTAATAGATGGTGTTGTAGTATACTTTATCGATTTGCAATCATAGTTTCTATTACGAATCTATGAGAACAATAAGGAAAGATATTGACAGTCCTGGAACCAGAGGCGTGGCAGATAAACAGGTTCGTTAATGAGAACGTGGTTGTTCTACTGGGAAACCCAAGAAGAAATAATCATATGTGGAAATAAACAGTGAAGATAAACGGCGCAAACAAATAGTGTACACATATCAGTTACGGCATCAAAATACACTTATTGTGGCTATTCGGATTAACGGTCCGTTTTTCTTAATGATGCCAAATTAATATTTCGTTATAAACTTCGTCAGAAAATGCTACAACCAGAAAACAAACTAAGTATGGTTTTTATTTCGCAAGAAATAATAATAGTTACTTACAGTGTGGGTTTCTAGTAGTAACAAAGTAACTTTAAAATGAAGTGTTAAAAAATTAATTTGTAAAGTTAAACAGTAAAAGTGATAAATGAAACTGTATAGTCGTAAGAAGTGAATTAGGTAAAAAGCAGGATTACAATACAAATTTAAAATCAAAAGGATATACACTCTCTGCCAAAAAGTGAACTCACAATTTCTAAATATTATAATATCACTCAGATGTTCCACATCGAATTTGTTACTAACACTATTTCCAGTGTTGCTAATGTAACATATTTCCAAGAATAACCTTTTTTTGATAATAAATTCTTATCTAGATGTACCTAATTCTGGTTTTCATGGTTATGACAGTATTCAACCTTTGATCATTCGGATAATTCGAAAAATAGTTTACAAACCTGTTTGAAGAGGTAGTCTTACAGCACCAATCAAAAATAATTTTATTATCTAAAGTTCTAATCACCCTCGTATTTAGTAAAAGGGTACCCCAATCTCACTTTTATAATGTGAACTGTAAATGAGGATTCAATGAATTAAAAATATCAACAGTGATTTTGACAAAATTTTTGGGAACAGCACACATGATGTCATCAATGTATTTGTAGATGAGGAATAGATAGAAAAGGGATGTAACATTATCAAGCAGAGGGTCTGAACAATAAGGGCTAAATTAGGACTTATGGGGGAGTCCATAGGCGTACCAAAGGTTTGTAAATATACTTTTTATTGAAACTCATATATTGAATTATTTGTTATAAAATGTAATAAAGTTATGAAACTATCTCTTGATATTATAGTATCGAGTTCTACGTGACACCATTTTTGTTTTATTATGTCGGCAAGTATTTCTATGGGGATGTGTGTAAATAGTGATACAATATTAAGAGATATTAAGACAAAATTTTCCGGTGATATAATCTCCTTAATTTCGTTAACAAAAGTGGATGTGTCCTGAATATTATGAAAAGTCCGGCCAGATAGTGCATTACTAAGAATTCAGATAAAAATTGTGATGTAAGCCCCAGAGGTTAGAGAGCTGATGAGGGAGTAACGGAACATTCTGTATGTATATTTTTTTGGTGAGCAGTACAATTTCGGCGAGAAGAATTGTAACAGGTAAGTTAAGTGGCTGTTTCCCTGGTTATTTGGTTTGGGTTCTTTTGACTTTTAATATATTTGTTGAGTGGCTTTTGTACAACTAAAATAGGGTTTTTTGTAGTTTTTGTGTGTTGTGTTGTCTTTTAATTACGGTTCTGTTTTTTTTTTTGATGTTTCGCACTTATTTTGACCAAGTATAATACCATCACAATCAAATATCTTTTTAGTAAAATTAAGGATGCTAGACCTGCTATGTATAGAAATGATTTTTTTTTAATAAATGCCTGCGTTAGATGTGTATACAATCATTCAATGGTTGAAACGAAGAATTACGCAACACAAAAGAACAGCGTATGAATAGGCAAAAAATCTTGTGCCTTAGCAAAGCAGAGTATAAAATACAGTCATCATTCAGAAATGATTGCAAAGGGGGGGTACATGAGGAGGAAAATAAATATAATGAGTATAATGACTGACAGCTGCATCAAGGCAGTCTCGAACCCTGTTACTAGATCAAAAAGAGTTAGAGACTACAAACAATCCCTCAATGCACTGGCACGAGACTACACGGTGTCTCTGATTTTGGTGTCGGGATATGAGGATATAGAGGGCAATGTAATAACCGACGAACTAGCCAAGTAGGGCTCTAAAAAGCACTTTATAGGTCCAGAGCCCGTACGTGGGATTACTAAGGACTCTGCAAGAAGGGAGATCTGGATCTGGTTAGATAAAGAAAGTACCAAGAAATGGAGATCGACTGAAGGTCAACTCCATACTAAAGCGGTAATAGGGGATGAAGATGCTAGATTTCTCTGATAATCCACTCAGACGCAGCCAGAAAGAAGCCAATATCATTACTGGGCTGGTAACTGGACACTGTCCTCTGAAAAAGCATCTATACAACAGAGGTCGAGTAAGTGAAGCGTGGTGCAGAAGATGCGAACTACAGGAGGAAACGAGTTTACATGTAATCTGCACATGTGGGGAATTGAAGGTACTCAGGCAGAAATATGTCGGGAAGGATCTATTGGAGCCCTCTAAGGTTTTCAAGTTTCCACTGGGCAAGATATTGGGCTTTATATAGAACACCAAGCTGTTCGAGTGGAAGTAAGAGATTCAATAGGGGCGGTACAATGGGCACCTAGATCAAGTGCCTGGACTATAGGAGCCCACACTAACTTGATGAATGAATGAATGATAGTCATCATTATGAGAATGTTGAAGTAATAACAACCGAGAACTTCTACAAAAAAGAAGATATTCTTGGAAATACGTCACACTAACAAAAATGGCAATAGTATTAATTACAGGTCCGATATGGAACATCTGAGTACCATATATTGTAACATTTTGAAATTATGAGTTCACGTTTGGCAGAGTGTGTATATTGTTTTAATGTTAGTTACTTTAACGTTGTTGTATGGTAGTCCTAGTTTTTACCTAAATTCACTTCTTATTTCCATATGATTTTGTACCGTTATATGTTTATGTATTGCTTGTTCTAAAAAAAAATCCAAAATTGTAAAAATTTTAATTTCATTCTCTCTTCAACTTTATAACTTTATAGTTCCACTTTTAATATCACTTTTAATATTTAACTTAGCGATTTTGTATTTTAATACTACATTTGTTATTTTGTTGCTACTAGAAACCTACACTGTAAGTAACTATTATTCTTTCTTGCGAAGTAAAGAATTTACTTAATTTATGACTTACTAGTTGTAGCACCTCCTAATGAAGAAGGGCCGCTTTATGAATACACGGTTAATAATACCAGTAACGATTTTTATGCCAACTTGTGCAAAAGGTTAAATAAGAACAGTGATAAGTATTAGAGTGAACTTATTAACTCTAATGCGTGTTGACCCTCTATAACTAGAAGTTACTAAAGCAAAACTTTCCATCCTTTCAAAGTTCAAATAGGGCAACCGCCCCAGCATAGATATGCACATATACACAAGGGGTTAAAGTTCGAGTGCGAAAGGGCTAGCGAGCTCATCCATGTCCAAAACTTTTCAGCAGTGGGTCTATTCGGAAACCACGTTGAGATCACGAATATACTGACCATAATGAAATTAATCCACGCGGTTACCCTCCACTATAAGTTGAGGCGATAACAGGGAGATACCCTTGCAGTGAATTCAACTCCCAAATAAACGAGAAGTTTGTTTCAGACATCCAAACACACTCCTAGTTCTTAGTTCCGTCTACATTTTTTTCTTTGAAAAACGTAAAATAAATTAGGTTAAATTTAATTATACATGTATTTATTCGAAATTCCAATCAGCATTTGCGAGCTGTAAGTATATATGTACATTCATTTGTTTAGGTATTCTCAACTTTTATTAACTTCATAGATTTCAAATATACAAGCTGAGATTAGAAATGAACACGAAATCACTCTATGTTTATAGCGGGATTCTATAAATGATACGCTTTAGTGAGCATTAAAATGAATATATGGGAATGCGTTGGGTTATTGAAATTTATTTATGTATTTTCAGATGTAATTCATAATATATAGCACATCAGATCAAAATAAATAAAAAGCAGTAATTTAATACATAAGATGATGCCTATTGAATGTTGGTTTGGTTTGAATTTGAGTTAATTAAATTACTTAACCTTGGTCGGTAAACACAATCAATTTAGAGCAATATTTACATTTTTTGTAAACATTATAATTATTAGAAAGTAGTTTTAATATTAAATTTGAAGATACATATAAAACATTTAGTTACAATTGATAAGTATCTATCAGAAAAGTATTTTTATGTTTCAATTGATGCATGTCATTGCAACATATTATAATAAGTTACTAAGTAAATAACTAAATATATAACAGCGTATTATAACTAAAATTTGAACCTATAAGCGTTTCTCAGAGTCCATTATTCGTGCGAAGGTGTGCACGATAGGCGCTGGTTCATACTGATACTACAGGTTCGATACTGGACGGGTCATTGTAGTTAGAGACTGCAAACAATTCCTCAATACACTGGCACGAGAATACGCGGTATTTCTGATTTGGGTGCTGGGACATGAGGATATAAAGGGCAGTATAATAGCCGACGAACTAACCAAAGAGGGCTATAAAAGAAACTTCATAGATCCAGAGCCCGAATGTGGGATTACTAAGGACTCTGCTAAAAGGAAGATTTGGACCTTGTTAGATAAAGAAAGTACAAAGAAGTGGAGATCGACTGAAGGTCAACTCTATACTAAAGCATTACTAGGGGATGGGAATGTTAAATTCTCTGATAATCTACTCGCAGTAAACTTTTTAAATGTCAAGCAATGTTGAAGAGATGAAAGATTTAAACAATCTAAAATTGTATGTTACAGTTCAAACGTAATAAAAATCATTTTCCTGTAACAGCCTAACAAACCTTCGATGGTTCAGGCCGTACAGGGGGTACTTGTACACCAGCTGCTGGCTGTTATTGATATACTTGAAGCCGAAGTTCAAGCTTATGCAAATGGCATCGTAATACTTTTAAGAGGGTGAGGAGAGAAACACATCTTTTCATTTCTCCAACATATGATTGACGCGATTTATAGTGCAATAATGAAAACTTTAATATTAACCCGAACAAAGCCAGGATACTACCGTTTACTAGGAAGAACACCGTGAAGCACTTTGTACCAGCCACCATCCAAACTGTGAAACTTGCATTTGTAGATAATGTAAACTATCTAATCGCCCTATTTAAAAGGACTAACTAAGCTGGAATCCACATTTTGGAAAAGATTACACACAAGGCGAAGCCATCCATATTGACCAGCCGAAGGATATGCGGTCAATCTTGGATTGAGAGCTATCAGCAAAGCTAGTCCACTGGCTATAGCTTGCTGGCAGCAAGCCTAGCAAGCTACATCACAACAAGTCTGACATCTATACAAGTATAGTCACACAGGAGCAATATCCTCCATATTATTGGCGTTAGAAATGCTAGGAATGCCATCGGCGTTAGAAATGTTAGGAATGCCACATGATGTATGGCCAATGATCGATACATACTTCACTACCTGCTTTCCAAACAGAGGAGTATGGAGATGCAACGAAAAAACAGACAGACAGACAGAACAGTGAGTGCACACAGGAATATTTTTACCGCTGTCGAAGAGAAAAAATGATAACCTTGGACAACAGAGAACAACTTTTCAGGCTGACATATGTGGTGTTAAGATACGTGTCATAAAAGTTTGAGTAAACCTTACAGGCCTGTTTCTTTATTGTCCAATGTTGAACAAATATTTGAATATTGCATGATAATTCACCTAAATTCATTTTTAGAGAAATATGACATACTTAGCAATAACCGGTATGGCTTTAGAAGAGGAAGATCTACAACTACTGCTTCTGTCTTTTTACAGTTTTATCATTGACTGCATAAATAGTAAACAGGTTCCACTGTCATTATTTTGTGATTTCAGTAGTAACAATATTACTTAAATATTTAAATATGGGATAAGAGGCACTGCTGCAAGCTGGATTGCATCTTATTTAGCTGATCGTAAGCAATATGTCATCGCTAGTTATAATAATGGCCACACCGTTAGAAGGTATAAATCCACTTGTATAATTGTACTACACTTAGTTGCGCAAGGTTCTGTTCTAGGTCCTTTGTTATTTAATTTATATACTAATGATATTTATACCTTTGTGTCTAATATTCTAGTTTTTATGTACGCAGACGACACCACACTGGTCATCACTAGCAATAGTTTAGAACAAACTGAGCTAACCACAAACATAGCAATTAACAGCTTGCATCAGTGGCTCTCTGCGAATAAATTAAAGCTTAATGAAGCTAAAACAAACTTTCTATCGTTTCACACACAAAGAGACACCAAAACATTACATGTAGGGTTAACGTAAATAATAATGTTATTCAACAGCAAGAGAGGGCAAAGTTTCTAGGAATAACAATCCAAGATAATTTCTTATGGGAGGATCACTGTAATATGTTGGTAGCCTTATTCCATAGCAAAGCCTTTCTCTTCAGAAATCTGCGAAACTCTTTGCCGTTGGAAACATTAATATTCTTATACTTCTATGGGGGTGCTCTCCTGCAACCAAAACAGTATTTATTGCCCAAAAACAAATTTTAAGAGCACTCAGCGGCATAAAAGTAACAGACTCGTATAAACTGTTTTTTAAATATTTTAAAATATTAACACTGCCGTCATTTTATATTTTAGAAGCCGTAGATTATTTTCATAGTTATAAAAACACTTATGCAGAAAATAAACATATTCATTATTACACGCTCCATGCCAGTGATTTTTATCTAGCGAGAGTCGAGCTGTAACATGCAGAGGTTTGGAATATATTGGACGAAAGCTGTATAATAAATTATCTGATGAATATATAAATCAAAACCATTTGAAAAACTGATAAAAGACAGTAATTACTACTATAGCATGGACGATTTTCTTTTATAATTTATGTCTTATAGTTAATGGCACGTGCATTCAATTAACAACGTTTGGACAATTTAGAAATGTCTTTATTTTTGGTTGTTCCTTTCTTTCTTTCCACTTTTATCATTTTGTTTTTTGCTTTTTAGTTTGCTTAGTTTTAGTGTTTATTCTAGTTTAGTGTAGTAGATTGATTACTCCTTTTTGCATTTATTTCTCTTTTTATTTGACTGAATCAATTATGTGTATTAATATTATGAATGAATAAATATTATTATTCTCATTATTATAAAACATCATATATGGATCAATAAGGATTTTCAGTGACAGTCAGGCGGTACAGAAAGCAGTAGAGTGGGCAAATGTAACTCACAGTTGATTTTGAACCGCAAAAATACTGTAAATATGTTGATGACCGCTAATAATCTATCCCTAATCTAGGTAGCTACACGCCATTGTAGGAAAGGGTGCTGCAAAACAAAAAGTCAAAACCTGTCATTGGCATATCATTTATGGTAGCTAAACAGCAAATGAAGCCAGGGCAAAGGCAGTAGATGAACTTCACACCAAAATGCCAAAAGCAATTATTTCTGCCTTGACAGACCACTGAACACAAAATCAGGAGACATCTACACACGAAATTGAGCATGAGGGAGCATGAGACTGAATGTCAACGGTGTTTGAAAGACGAGGAGACAATTAACTCACATTTTCTGCCAGTGTTCTACCACGGCGAAAATCAGGTATTTAATCTTCGGGAAGGTTGACGTTTCCCTAGAAGATCTGGGAACAATATCATTTAACAAATTCTGAGCTACTTTGTTGGATGAACTTAAAATAGATTAAGTTAGATTGGATTAGGACCTGTTTCACCGCGATCTTTTCAGATTCCCTTTTTCCTAGAAGACCCTCTGTAATTTAGCTCTTTCATAGGCAGAAAAAAGGGTGGTATCAATAAATTCGAAAAATGTTGCATATGTAGTTTGCAACCAATACAAATTCTCCATAGAAATGAATCATCAAGTTATCTATAGTATAACCATTCAATAACGCGGCGCTGAAACGGCGGCGCTGAAATATACTAGACGCGTTTGTTTATGTATAGATAGTCATCACATTATACACTGTTATGTATACAAAAATGTTGTTTCTAGGATTGTAAAGTAGCACAACCTTATAGCACGACAGAGTTGAAGTTTAGAAATTCTAATTCGCGTATGGCTCTACCCCTTCTTATGTTTTTTCAATCATTATATTGATTGTTTTTTAGAAATATATGCCTGGTAATGACACATTGTATATACTTTTCAATTGTATGAAGATTTAAGTGATACCAGATACCATGACGTTGTTATTATTTTTTGCCTTGCTTTGTTTTTCCTTATTTTAGACTAATTATTTCGCCTGAGATGTACGGTGCTAATTACTTTAATTAATAATTAGTTGGTCATTGTAGAGCTTCCCTTCATAGTACACAAAAAATCTCTTTGTGAACACCCTGCAAATGAAACTTTCAAAAGATTTTGTATTTCCACCACTTTGTTTTAAAAAAAAATTATTATAAAACCATTATTTTTTAACCTTAGTCAAGTGGTGAATAGATAAATTCAGATACGGTATATATATATACTGCAAAGTCATCTATTGTTACAAAAAGCGTTAATAGATTTACCCCGACTCTGCGTACCTTCTGCACGAAATTAATTAAAATGCCTTTCAAAGATTTCCTAATCAGACAGCGACTTTTTAGCCGCTTTTATCATATAGCGCTGGCCTTTTGTGTTCGCTTTTCTTTTTCCTCTTTCCTTGCTCTTTTTCCTTACTTTAGTGCTTATCACGCACACTGGTATTTATATTATAAAAGAATTGCGGCTCCAGCAAGTATTTTCAGGCAAATTAAATTTAAATGAATTGACTACAGATAACTTACGCTATTTTGCATCAGCTTTTATTGCTGTTTGTGAAAAAATGATTAATTAAAGTAACAGCTTTATTCGGTTATTCCAAGATTTTACATTTTGTTCCAAATAAAATTGCTTTAAATTCGCACATTACCTCACAAAATGTTTAGGGGATATTACACTGTTCTATCAGATACTACAACATAAATCATTTGCGAAACGAACTTAAAGAATGACTAAAAAGCAATTATGTACAGTTTTTAACAAATATGGGTACCCTTTGTTGGGCGAAGCTTCGGGTTGTGGAATACAACCAATAACATTTCTAGACATTAACATCTGACGACTTATTGCACTACCTCTACTGAAATTTTCCTGAACTCGATAGGGAATTTTTACATGCGAAACATTGCATTGGCCCGGGACTTAAGGTTTTACTTCTTATTCTAGAAGAAGACATTGTTCTGATTTTTGTCTTCAAGACTTGGGGTGAAAGGCGAAAATGATCGAATTGCATCGAAAATGCAAACTTTATAGTGGGTTGATAATTAGGCTATTTACCTAGTCGGGAACTAGTGTAACGTTTTTTTGTTAGCTTTGATCTGTCTATACAAGTTGACTGTTCGTTCATATTCCAAAGGCTCAATCAACAATGACTAACATAATAATAATATAAATGTACATTTGCAATTAAACTAGTACAGAACACGTCAATAAAAAATTTAATTTATACAGCATAATTGTCAGTTTTTAAGAAAATTAATACATTAAAAATATTACCTAGAAAAAAAAACAAACATTGAGATAAAATGACAAATAAAACATTAATATTAATTGTCGAAGAGCTCTTCGATGCCGCAGTATTTCATCTTCATCAGCGCACTTCACTTTTTCCTTGAAACCTTATTTGCAAACCCATATTGCAAAACTAACAGTCCTTTTTCCTTCCAAGTGCGTTTGTAATTAAGCAGGATTTTAGACTAAAAAAAGTTATCTAAATTTTTAAAGTTTATTATTTCATCAAAATTTACACAATATTCAAACATATTGTTTCCTAATAATATTATGTAATTCTAAGTACTTATGCTAAGGATATTAAAAATATAAATATTCAAACTTATGTACTAATTTCTTAACTAAATAAAGACGAATTCATGTTAGTATTCAGAATGGCATCGCTTCGCAGTAAAAAATAACAACCCCCAGTATGTAATTCGAATGATAAATTAAAGAAACAGGATGAAAAGAAGATATAGTGAAGAAAGTACAAGTTGCGGCAGTTAGAAAGAAAAGTAACAACCCTCGTGCATATGCTCAGAAAATAAATGTAATGTTCGTGATGGAAAAAGGAACGGCTTCAAAAAGTAGAAAAACGATAGACAGAAGTGAGTACAAGTTGCGGCTGCTACGAAGAGAAGTAACAACCCTCGTGCATGTACAACTCAGAAAACAAATGTAATGTTAGTGGTGAAAAAAAACGGGTTGAAATTGTAGAAGTGAGTAGAATTAAGTTACGAAGAAAAGTAACAACTTTCGTGCATGTGCTCTGAAAAAAAGGATGCAATGAAAAAGACAGAAAAGATTACAAATTGCGGAAGCTATGAAGAAAAATAACAACTGTCGTACATACACTCAAAAGGAAAAATAGGAGAACAACCGTTACTAATAATCCGTGTATTGCACATTATATCCTATTGATTGCCTACATATGTAGGCTCAACCATGTGATCAGAGTTACTTGTATACTTAAATATACATATATCGGACGAAGACTGAAAAAAAAAAACGTCAAATGCATAATACGATAATTAAGATTATGGTTCAATTTACCTTCACATGATTTATAAAACTCTCATGAGATTCTGCTATAGACAATTTCCAGTTTTGCTCCTTTTTTCTAGCTATCCTTGACGTTGGTGGTATTAATGATGTTAGGATATAAAACTGGAGCAAAATCCGCGAAACTGAAAAATCATTTAAACATTGGGTTTATATGTCTCGTTTCCATAGTGTGCATGGATTAATATATATAACCATTTATATTGAATAATTTGAAATAACACGGTTACTGAAACTGCTCTTCTAATATTTGAAAGAAATTTATTTACTTGTTTAATTAATAAAACACGAATTGGGCTTAATTATTAGATTCGCCATTTATTTTGCCTATATATAATGTGTGGTTGTAAGAGAAATACGGGTAATCGATGCGGTCGCTTTAAACCAGACCGTATAGCATAAATTTAATATGAATAAAAATAAATAAGCTAACATGTAGAGACAAAGGTCTGGACTTAAGTTTAACATAAATAGAGATAGAATCACTGACGTTCTTCAGTATTTCAATATTTCTCTCTTTAATTTTGAGTCAAGACTTTTGTCTTAACATTAATTTAATAGATACTAAATTGATGTATATTTACATGGTCAAACATTGCGATAAAAATAAAATATTTCAAAAGTATGTGGATAAAGTTGAAACAGAAAATGTAAAAACAATTAATGTTTCGTATGCATTCGTTAAAAATTTCTTACACAGAAAATAGTTAATTTTTAAAATGAAAATAATAATTTATAAGTATTTCAAAAATGCTTTAGTTATAGAGAAGTTGCACAAAATTATAAAAAACATCTAATATTTATAAATAATGTCAGTAGTAAAAAAGTAATAGTTACTATTCTATATATTGCAGTGTAGTGTATCATCCGCTGCGAACATTATCAAGTAAAGTTACGCTATGTGTTACGTTATATATAATAATATTTATTAAAAAAAAGCATACTTTAGAAATGGACTATCCAACTTCAAGTGGTCTTGAAAGCCACATCATAAAATACTTCATTTCACAATTTATAAAAAAATGTGCCGAGCCAAATGCGGTCTCCATGTTGGACAGCCCTGCTTTAGAGGTTTAAGTATTAATATTAATCATAACTAGATACAGAATATTCATGCAGCCAATTAAAAATGCACGACTTGACATCACACTAACATAAAAATACGTTCTTTCTTTTCAATTTAATGTTATAATTTGTTTCTTAGTATATGTAATATAAATAATAATAATCAAAAGATATATTCGTGTAGGCAATAAAAATCCATGGCTCCACATCACACTAACATGAAAATAGGTTTTTTTCAATTTCAATTACAACTTGTTGTTTCAGTATATGTAATATAAACAAATTTTTACTTACCTTTAAACACCGGAATAATATCCTCTAACTGCCACTCTTTTAATTAGTTGGCGGTGATTTCATCTGCCATAATTTACATGTACTATCCAACAACGACGCGATGCACGCTAATATGCCCAAGCGAATAAAACCGAATAAAGCCAAAATATATATTTGTAGATGTATTTGCACGTGTTCAGCACGTGGGTACTATAACCTATAGAATTCCAGCAATTCAAGGATATCTTAGTGGTAGATACAATCAAACCACAGCGTTAATGTAAACATAAGCCCTTTGTAAAATAGATTATTCTCTTTGTTTGTATTAAATTTCTATTTTGTTAAAACAATAGCATATATTTTTTTGATCAACAATTTTATTTTAGTTCAGGGAACAATCGTAGTTTGTGACAGGATGATTGATCTCATTTGTTTAATTTTTTTGTTTAATAATTTCAGCTTGTTAATTCAACAAAAAATGTTAACAACAATTTTTAGTTCATTTACAGCTCTATTTTTGTTGGTATAACAACATTTTCGGTTAATTTAACAAACGCGGCCGTAACAAAGCGATTTTTGTTAATTCAACGCATCTTCTTTTCTCAGTGTTGCAGCAGTGTAAGTTTAAAACTCTTAGGCAGCTTTGTTGCGGAGTTTACCGCCCCTGGTCCACATTTTTGAGAACATGCAAAACGGTGGTATCGTGTTCTTGATTTACTTCTTATTCTAATGTTGTATGAGTGGTTCTGAGTGAAAACATGCCTTGGTAAATAATACAGTAGATAATTTGCTAGCCAACTCGTCTAAGTGTTGGTACCACATCAAAGAACTGTCGACAGTTATTCCCAAAAGCTTTAGCGGATGATTCGCTAGTGCATTCGGTACTTAGCTCAAAGCTCTGTATTTTATTTGTAACTTACCGTAAGTTTGCTTGCAGCAAACTAATGTTCAAAGTTTTGGTTTCAGATGACCAGTACTTGCACAAGAACTCAAACCATCCACCGGGACAGAAAAGGGGAGTCATGAAGACCCTAAGAGATCGAGAGAGAGCCTTGCACCAAGGTGATTCCTGCCAAACGCACAGGGCAATAGAGAAACACAGGAAGATGTTAATTGCACCATTTTCTTGTCCTACTTAAAAAAATGTAACAGACCCCGTTAGTAAACTTCTAAAGAAACACAACGTGAAGACCGTTTTCAAACCGACGGGGCAAATAAAGCACCTTCTACGCTCCGTAAAAGACCCCAGTGCCCCTCTGTCATCTACGGGGATATATCGGATACCATGTTTGTGTGGATCTGTCTACACAGAGATGACAAAACAAAGCATTCAACAGCATCAAGGATTAAGGAGCACGAGCGTAATTGTCGGCTGAGACAGGCTGAGAGGTCGACTATCACAAAAAACGCCCATCATAAAACATTCAATTTGATGACAGAAAAGTACTATCCACCACCTCACACTACTACATAAGACTATTCCGAGAATCCGTAGAAATTTACAAACATGGAAACAACTTCAACCGGAAAGAAGAAGCACGTACATTAACAAGATCTGGTACCCGGTGTTGCGTGGTCGTGCTACAAACAGAACGCACTCGGACCAAGACCAATCCGAAACGTCCGCCACGTATGACGCGTCCGTCAAGCCAGCTACACAGGTCCCAACTATATGCATATAACGCCATCACTCATTACGTCGGATCACTAAACGACGAGCCATTGCGAAGGAAACTTCGACCTCGCCGCTGAAGATGTATACCGCAGTTGTGAACGAAACTTACGAAAGTAATTACACACAAGACCACAGCTCAATAGCCCGGAAAAACTTCTTACAGTAGATTCCAGCCGTGAAAGCCTACGCAACACTTTGACTGACATATTAAAAAATATATAAAATATAAATAAACCCATTTCATAAATGCATCTGGTAGTTTTCAGTATTTGGTGTTGAATGTTCATAATTATTTTCTAATTATTACTATTTCTCGAAGGTTAGACGGGTTACGTCATCTTTTGGACCATGTGATCTGCTCCAAATTATGTTAAAAATGTTTTTTTTTAATTTGGAAGATATTCTCAAAAATTGAAAAATTGCACCAACATTTTTTTTGGGGCAGAAAAAGAAAAATTGCGTAATGCTTCTACTATGGTACTCTTTCAGTCCGTGGAGCTTCATTGAAATCGAAATTATTTGACAGTTACTGATCTTTCCTTGTAAGTAAAAAATTCCTCTTCTCATCCCCCACAAGTTACAATATCATGTACTTCTTTTTTGCCTTGTGCTTAGTTAGTTAGTAAGTGATTGCATCCACATGGTTCGTTTAATGTTGATATTCTCTTAGAATTCATCCAATAAGTTTAGGCCCTTAAGATAGCTCAGTATCTTGCCAAATGATATTGTTTTCAGGGTTAGCTTTCTCGAAGGCTACATACCAGATTCTTGTGCAGAGCAGTGGCAGGAAATATGCTCAACTGTTTTCCAGTCTTCTAAGCATAATCGGCAGCCAGTCTCATCAGAGAGCCCGATTCTATGTAGATGCTTTCTGAGTTTATAGTACCCTTGACATTTTTGCGGTTAAGTCTCTAGCAGTTCCTTAGTTCTAGCATGACTAGGTGCAATACACTCTTTCGCATGCTCTGAACTAGGATAGTTCCAATACTGAAGTATTTTCTGGCTGGCCCAGAATTTGATATGCTAGTTAGCTACCGTAGGTGCTATACCAATGCCAGGTTTTGGCTCCTGAAATTGCTCCGCCTTTTTGCCAAGGATGTGTGCTTCCTTATTTCCAAGAATGGTATAGATTATTAACCATCCCTAAGGCGTTTAGGGTGTGTTTACAACTCCAGATTAGTTTTGAGATGCAATTATGGGCCTTTAGTGCTTTTAGCACCGCCTGACTACCACTGAAGATTTTGATTGATCTGTGCGTATAATTTTTATACAAAATCTTCCTCGCACACATATCTCAATGGCATATATTTCAGCCTGAAAGATCGTTGTGTGTTATCCACAGTTGTAATATCTTCTAACTCTTGGATTGCGACCAAATATTTCTGTGCCCACATTCTGCTCGATTTCGAACCGCCCGTAAACCAGCAGGCGTCTACCTGCGTTAGTATTCTTTCGTTGCATCTCCACTCCTCTCTGTTTAGAAAGGAAGTACTGAAGTATGCATCAATCATTGGTCGAGTACACATCATGTCCGGGAATATTTCAGCATGCAGTCGGAACTAGCAGATTCCAGCAGCATTTTGACCACACAGACATGAGTATGTGGCGTTTGATTCGCTATTTGCCATTGCCGATATGCAGTTAATCTGGCTTCCTTTTCAACGACCTGTAAGGGTGGTACGTCCAGAAGAGCATCTATTGCCAATGATGAGGAAGAAGGCATTGTTCCCGTGATTGCCACACTTGCGACCTTTTCTATAGATGTAAGATTTCCTGTGGCTCTGGCTTTTGCCGCCAAGCTATTGCTCCACAGGTTATGGATAGACGTACTACCATCACGTAATAATAATAATAATGTATATTCATGTCAGACACAGTACATAAGTGTATATGAATCGTCAAAAAGATAACAATAAATAATATAAAAATTGTATAAAATACAATGACAATACGAAAAATTATATAAAACATACAATAAAACATATGAACGAATCAACAATTAGACAAATAGAAATGTGTATATAAGAAAAAAAAAAACAAACAAAATGAAGTTTGAAGTGTAAGTCATAGATTTATGATATAAGATAGTCCCCAACTGAATAATAACACCTTCGCATAAGGTAAGTTTTTAGCAGTTTTTTAAATTGAGTAGAATTACGAGCATTTTTATTTCAGATGTAGCCTGTTGTAATGGCCTGACCGCATAAGTTGGTGACTTCTCGAAGCAAGTAGTCCTATGCTGATCAGTGCGGAGTAAGTGAACGTACCTAGTAGCGTAATTATGATCGTTAAAAGTCTGTTTGTTGATATTGTTCCGGATGTATTCGGCACACCTATATATATAAATACATGGAAGTGTAAGAATATTTTCCCTTTCAAAAACTGGTCTGCAAGATTCGTCATTGCGTAGATTAAAAATTAAACGTAATATTCGTTTTTGTAGAACAAAAACTCGTTTAGAATTCACAGAATTACCCCACAGAACCGTATTATAAGAAAGGACCGAATAGACTAGAGCATAGTAAACGTTCATAATATGCTCCTGATGAAGCGCAGTTTTCAGTTTTAAAATCGCATAATAAGCACTGTTCAACCTAGCACACACATGTTCAATATGAGAGTTCCAAGTCAATTGCTCGTCCAGATAAACACCGAGAAACTTTATATGGTCAACGACACCCAATACATCACCATTCGGGAAAACGAATCTATCGATGTTAGTGATTTTACGTTTATAAAATTTGACGCAAGCAGATTTGTTCGTGTTCAGCAGCAGACTGTTGGCAAGACACCACTCACTAAAAGCTCTTAAGATCTGCTCCACCCCGGACAAGACATCCTGCTCGTCGTGGGAAGTCACAAGCATAGAAGTGTCGTCAGCAAATATCACCAATCCTTCTACCTTCACATAGTTAGGTAAATCATTTATGAAGGCAATAAACAATAAGGGTCCAAGTATTGAACCCTGTGGTACTCCGTGTTCAACTTGATATTCGCTGGACCTTGCATTGTTTAATCCTACTCTGATTGTTCTTCCAGAAAGGTACGACTCAAACCACTCCAGCAAAGCTCCCCTGATGCCCAATGAGTGAAGTTTCTCTAGTAAAAATACGTGTCGCACGGTGTCAAAAGCAGATGTCAAATCAAAGAACAGTCCAACCTTGTACTTTTTACAATCGATGGCCTTGTAAATTACGTCAACAAACGCATACGTGGCTGTAGCCGTAGAAAAACCTATGCGATAAACCATGTTGATTGTCAGTAAGTGCATTGTATTCGTTGAAAAAGCTCACAAACTCTATCAAAGATAATTCTTTCTAGTATTTTCGCAAAGTCGTTTATTATGGAAATTGGTCGGTAGTTCTCAACCGACGAAGTAGTTCCACGCTTATGAACCGGAACAATTAGTGATTCCTTAAACACTCTTGGAAATATACAAGTATGAATGGACATGTTAAACAAGTATTGCAGAGGTTGCAACAGAAAATCCGATGAACATTTTATCAGTGACGTTGGGATTCCATTAACGCATGAATGGTGTCTACTTTTCAATGTAGCAAGGGCTTTTGATACCTCCAGACCACTAATCTCATAAGAAACAATCGAGTTGGAACAGTGACATAACGATGGTGCATATTTGAGATATATTAGTCCGGTAATATTCTCTCAGTTTATTATTAGCATTACTACTAAAATGTTCACCAAGAGCCTCAACAGCATGTTCTGTAGATAAGATCTCTCCATTATCGTCAGTTAATACAATTGGTTTATATTTGTTCCTGCCTATTTCTTTATTTACAATTTTCCGTATTTGCCGCGGTTTATTGACTGACTTATATAGTGCATAACTATAATACTTTTTTTTTAGTAACATCTAATAATGATTTGTACGCTTTCTTCCTTTCCTTGTAAATACTATGTAAGTGATCGTTCTTTGTAGATTTAATAGCTGAAATAAATCTTTTAGAGAATTTGCTCTCATTAAACAATTTCAGGGGTAATCCAGTTTTTTATTGCCAGGTGTAAGGCATTTTCTAGTTATATGGGACAGGCAATATCAAGGTACCAAATGTATGTGTCTATAAATATTTGAAACGCATTATCAATGTCAGCAGCGTTATACACCTCATACCAATTCTCACCAGAAAGCAGAAAAGTAGAGCCAATGGACTGGCTTTGGAGATAACCCCCAAGATTTCTCACTTATCCTTCGGCATGTCCATAAAAATAGCCTCGCTTTGTGGACAATCTTTTCCAGATGCGGTTTTCAGGACAGTATCTTATTAAATAAGATGCCTAGATATTTTACATTATCTGTGAATGTAAGTTTAACATCTTGAATAGATGGTGTCAAATGTACCACTCTCTTCTTCCTGGTGAACGATATTACCGTAGTTTTGCTTGAGTTAATGTCTTGTGCTTGCAAAGAATGTATAAAAAATATTGTTCAAATTATGTTGAGAGTACTCTATTCGAATAAGCATTTGTTTCTTATAACGTCCACAGTTTAATTTGAACGTAAACGAACTTTATAACATTATTTCCGCTTCGTCAATGTCGTATCAACGTTCAACAGGCTGTTTATCAGAGACCATAGACCGTAATATATGTATGTATGTACGTATCAAGTTCATGCATCGTTGGGATATGAAGCGAATGATTTGATGACAAAACCACGTTTCGATATCTTCGTTACGTACGCATACACACATCGGTTCCGACGCTTATTAAACTTGAAATTGACTTTGCTATATCAGCAGACAGCGTGTAGTACACACGAATCGACGCTTAGCTGGCTACTCGTTTCATTTACGTGCATCTAGCTTTGTAATAGAAGCCGTAATTATTAAATTAGATCCACGCTTTGTGATTGTGACTTTTCAGCGACGGACAAAACAATTTGCTTTGTCTTTGACGTGCACAGGCGAAATATTTCGTTAAGCAATCGGCGTTTCCAATTTGCAAACCAAATTACTGTGCAACCGATTCGAAGAGTTATAAATTGAAGTAGTATTCATACCAAAACCATCATGCAATTACATTAATTTGGAATTTGCCCACAAATAATGTATTCGTTGAAATTCATGCTCATAAATCATATTAAGATGTCTAAAGACTCCTTACGTTTTTCTTTCTTTTTTGTTTTTGAATGGTATCGTGTTGTAATAGAACAGGGATAGTATCTTAGAGGCATTAATTCCGGCATGTTGAGTCTGAATAGGTTTTCGTTTAGCGATTTCCTGCGCACCAATTGTTGGAGTTCTTCAATAATCCGGATTTTAGAAACGCCCAAAATGGATTGTGGTCAATAGAGGTTCCCCATTTGACCAGTTTATCAATTAGCCGTCTCATTACTTTTGTGAACTCGGCAAGCAAACCAATAGATGCTAGCACTCCTCATCCCTTTCTTGTCGTTTTTCCTGGCGAAAACATCCACGACTAATATTTACACCTTAAAGATGCTCAAGGTTTTTCCCATCGTTGTTGAGAGTCGATAGCTCTGACCTCCACACCCCTGGGTATGATACTACAGATCCTTTTCAAACTTCTGAACCGCTTATTCAGGGCTAAAAAAAATCAGTACCCTGAATGGTTTCTTAAAGTTTAGTGTTGGGAAAATTACGGCAGTGGGCCTTTCATCTCAGACCCCACTTCTGTTTTGATGTTATTTATGAACGCAAGATATCATGTTAGGTGCTCGGCGTTAAAAATTGATCGATAACATTAATCTCTAAGTAGATGTATGTGTTTGAGTTCATGATTGGGTAAATTTCATAAAAGTGCTTCCCAAATGTTATTGCATTTCTTAAATGATGGTCCTGGTTTCGGTTCTAATATTGAACCTTCAACAGAATAGCTTTCAAATACTAATCAAAGATTTAAAACAGGTGTGTACATCTTTCCGTCTTCCATGTAAAGGACTAGACACACATTACCGCGACCATCTTAGCAATAGGTGCTAAGTATAGCCTTAATTATAATGTAAACATTATTTTCTATGTTAATTTAAGCTTACCTGGTATATTTTTATATTTTTAATATAATTTTGCACGGAGAGATTTTTCATTCTTCAGGATGTCTATCTGGTAACTTCTGCTGTATTCCCCTCAAACTGGAGTAGATGACAGTATCTTAATGTCAGTTACGGGTATTTATTCAAAATTTATGTTGGCTTGCCTGATAGCGATAACAATCGAAGGCTGACTACTGGTAATTTTAGTTTAAATCCTCATTCTGACTGTGGCCACGAAAGACGACGGTTGATATTGAACTTCTATAACGATTTTTATGCCACATTATCAAAAATATCAAAGTTCCACGAAGTGTTTACCTAAAAAAGTATGGACATTACTCCTGAATAATTTAAATTCTTACTTTTACCTATAAAATTATCAAGAATTTCCTACGAAGAATCCCGGCCAAAATATCATTCCATGCTATTGACTGGTGAAAGTCCAACCTGTACCTAGAGAATTACCAGTTCGTCGCTTAGAGTGTGTGCGTGCCTAGTCAAGTTAGTATTCCATCAAGTATATCCAACCTAAAAAAAGAAAATAATTAATTAGTTTCATTTCAATATTAATCAGAAATAAGATTTTTTTTATAATTTATGCTCACTATACGTTAATTTGGGGTTACATTTATATTAACCGCCATTAGTTTTAGTTATTTGAAGAATTTTTAATATTTAGGGTTGTATTCAAAAAAAATCACTGAGTTGGTCTATAATAAAATAGTTATTCTTAACAAATATCGATAACCCGGATGATAGTTTTCTATTAAATTTAATTTCTGCTGTTTACGGGTAGATGACTCTGAATTTTAAATTTATTCTTTTTATTTTGACGTTGCTTTAACCTCATCCATTTAAAGTTCCAGGAAAGTTTGAACACGAATTTTTGTATTAAATAAATTGTGTTATATAGTATTTACGATTCCAACATACCTACGTACCTGTGATTTAAGAGTCTCGCGCCCGTTAGGTAAGAAACTGCCTATTCGTTCGCAAGCGCCTGGATTACTGTTTTGACAGGCGATTTGGTGCTCCTAGAAGCGTCCCATGCCACCTGGCAGGCAGGAGGTCACTTTTCACAGTATTCTTTCATTTATCAGAGAGGTCGCTGGGTGGATAAAAAACTACCATATTATTTTATTTGATTTTATTAAAAAAGAAAAGAAAACGATTTTTTTTATACGGATAAGCAAAATAATAAATAAATTGAAAACATAAATTTAATAATAATAATAATTAATTGTACTGAACTAAATAAATTAAAATTTTGAAATTCCGGGCATTTTGTTCTGCAAAATAGAGCAATATATATACAGAATGTCCCACCGAACTGGGACATTAGATTTTTTTTAACTTCTAGTAGAAATTTGATTTTGAAACTTGCAGTGTAGACATGGCCTACTGTGATCTATTTAAGGAAAATATTTTCAACTTTATAGCACTTTGGATATACAGGGTGTTGATACCGACTTCCTTATTTTAAATGGAATAGTATAATTTTTATCGGTCTAATGAATTTGGCGAGTCATTTGCAACTAGTTTATATGAAGGTTCCTTATCCCTTAACTCGACCGTTTTTGAGATATTTTCATTTTCGTTGATTTTTTGACATCTGCACTCTTTCAAATAAAATCAAATATTTCATGAAATGGTTCTACTAAAGTCGATGTAAATACAAGGACGTAGCTATAAGGTGTTATAGCAACAATCACTGAATCACATACAGGGTGTTCAAAAACGTGCCTCCAATATGGATACCTTTAAGCTAACAAAACTTTTTTCTTTCAAATGGAACATGGTATTTTTTAATACATCATTGACAATTGCATTGCAACGCAAAATTCTACATCGATCGATATTAGTGTTTGGTATACCTATTCTTAATAGTTTTTGAAGTATTAGCATTTCTTGCAAAAAATTGCTGAAAATATGCCTAAATTCCAAGTTCCAAACAAATAAAATGAGTTTTTTTTCCTACAAAACACTCTGTACATTATTTGCCTAACCTACCTAAATATTTATGTTTCAGATATCTAACGTTCACTAGTTTCTTATTAATAGTAATGTCCTTTAGTCATAGGGAAGGTACATTAATTATTATGAGATGTGATAACAACAAGTGATATCCATTGTTAGTAATTTACCAAATTGCCCAGTGATAAACCTATGCAGTATTAACAAGTCATATCTTTTATAGTAAGTTCCAATGCTGTCAACTCCTTCACACATTTTCTTCTAACAAGTAAAATATTGTAAATCGAAAGAATAAGAAAAACATTGAAAGTTACATATACAAATAACATTTTAGACTTATTCTACATTCATGAAGAATGTAACAATGTTCAGATACCCACACTTATTTGTAATGAATAAAAACCTCAAAAAAGAAATAAAATACAATGGAAATTAAAGCAGATCCTAAATACACCCATACTTCAAACATTGTTCACTCACTAGACCAGCTATTTTCTTTGTAGGGAAGCCCTCTGACAGGGAGTCTCCTAAAACAATGCAGCTTCTTGGTTTTTTTTATTAAACTAGCTATTAAGCGATACAGACATATAACATAAATCAGGAACAAATTATTAAAAGTCTTCCAAAATGTCCAATGTAAATGTTCTTTCAGAATAATAGTTTCTTAGTTTTTTTTTAATTCGACTTATTTTCGATGTATTTAATAAGCAGGCAAAAATACTAACATTTAATTTGATATCGCATAATAATTATGGCTTATTAATATTTTATAATTACAATTACATAAAATTTGCTAATAATTGGAAAACTTGCAACGATAAATATCTCAGGTATGGAAACCAAACAATGCAAAAAAGATAACGCATCATTCGAAAAATTAATAAACAGAGTGTTTTTAGCAAAAAAATATTTTATTTACTCGAAACTTGGAAATTAGTCATATTTTAGGCAATAAATGTTAATATCTCAAAAACTATCAAAAATAGGTATACCAAGCCCTAATGTCAATCGAATATATATAATAGAATTTTACGCTGCATTCAATGCTGTAGTAAAAAATAACATGTTTCATTTGAAATAAAAAAGTTTTGTTGGTTTAAAGGTATCCACATTGGAGATGGGTTTTCGAACACCCTGTGTGTGATTCGGTCATTATTGCCATAACACTTTCTATCTACGTCTTTGTACTTACATCAACATTAGTAGAACCACTAAATATCTGATACCTCATCAGCTACTTAATTTCACTTGAAACAGTGCAAACGTCAAAAAAATCAACAAAATTGCAAATATCTCAAAAACGGTTGAGTTCAGGGATAGGAAACCCTCATGTAAACTAATTGCAAGTGACTCGATACATTCATTGTACCGATAAAAATTGTACCATTCGATTTAAAATAAGAAAACCAACACCCTGTATACCGAAAGTGCCATAAAGTTGAAAATATTTTCCTCAAATAGACCACAGTGGGCCATGACTACACTGCAAGTTTCAAAATCAAATTCCTGCTAGAAGTTAAAAAAATCTAATGACCCAGTTTGGTGGGACATCCTGTATACATAAAACAGCCCCCGCTGTATCTACCCCACCACATTCACAATGCGAATCATTTACCCTTTCATTTCTACAAATATATTTAAATTATCCGGGGCCTCGTTATAATTTCAGCCGGCCGATACGACAATTAACCTCATTTGCCTATAACACGTACACACAAGAAAAAATAAATTACTCAATATTGATATTAGTGCATCACATTGGAATATAAACATAACTCCTTATATAAGGCAAGAAGATGATATATTTATTTTGAGAATAAAATTTGTTCAGTTTTTCAACCCATGAATTTGTTAGACGAACAATTTTTTAGTTCAATATATATCAATATACTAAAATCATTATGACATATAATTTTTCACCACAAGAATAATTAATTTAGGTTTGAGTAAATAGATTTTCTCAACTGGAAACTATGATATTTATGCCTTAATAATTTATGTACATTTGATAGAAGTATATAAAAGTGTTATTTGAAGTATTGCTATTATTTGCTTCCAAAATATAAGTATATTGAACTGATAATACTTACCTGCTTAATCTAAGCATTTCTACTATTCAAGGCTTAATAATTACCTACTAATTTTGTGTCTGTAACACCAAAAAGCCTCGTAGGCGAAAATTAATAAATAAAGAAACATTATGTAATTAAATAAATTTACTGTCCTACTTTATAGTTTACAATGTTTGGGAGAAGATAGCGTATCGGGTACTCCAGGAGTGCCCACGGGATATGTATAGATGTTATGCGTATCCGTCGTTGCGATCGGTGTTCTCGGGATACTTCCCACTCAATGCCTGGGCCTGGTATCTAGTCGGAGTTGGTTACTGATATAATTTCAATCAATAATTTGCTGGTATTGCCTACTGAAAACTAATAACTAGTAAATACCTACATATGTTTGTTAATGTACACACCTACCATGTTCATATATTATCGACACAATGGCGCTGACTCTAAATAATATTTCAAAGTTTTTTAAGCCAGTAATCCTTTAATATTCGATAACACGTACGTATTTACCTTCGAATATTTTAATGGTAGCATCTGTGCACCAGCTCCATTCCACCTCATTCTCTAAGTAGCTGTGAAACGGCTGGGGCATCCATTTAGATTTACTTACACTCACAACCAACAACACTGTTCGTAGTCAATCAAAAAGTGACGCCAAGTAAAGCGTATGTATATTGCAAAACCCTACACCCCTCTAAAAAAGAGGGAACCAATCACAGATAAGTTTTAGTGCAATAAATGGTGGGGTAAAATTCGTTTCAAATGTTTCAATATTATGGTAATTTCAATTTGATATTTCATGTTTTCAGTACAAAACATTTAATAATTTTATATAGTAATTCATTATACCAATGTATAAGGGATTTTATTTTGAATCTACAGACTTTCTCACTATGATTACATAGATTTATTCCTTACAACTATAACAATGTTCATTTGGAGGAAGTATACTTCAATGCAAATATATATACTATTTGTTCTAAGATTATATTGTGTTTTCAGAGAATTTACTCTTATGTTCTAACCAACAAGATTTAGTTCATTTAAATATATATTAAGTTTGGATTTCTGATAATTATAAAAATATTCAGTTATTGATAATAATTTTTTTGTGTGTAATGTTACCGATAAATTCCGTTTTAGAGTAGTGCCCCACCTATCCTACCAATCATTGCCAAATTTATCCCTAAACGCCCTTTTAACTACGCTAGCCAAAATTAACTCTTAATTAGCACATAAAAAAGAAAGCTTCTTGTTTGAAATGAATACAATATATTATATTGCATAGCCCGCAAGATAGCACGAAGCTTGTGAGAGGCAAGGATTTAACAAACGATCTGTAGTACATAACTTAAAAATTTAATCAGTTTTTATCTATTTACCTTGGTTCATTTCACTGACAATCATTCTTTAAAAATTAAGACGTAAAAATTATATTTCAGTCGGTGTACGCTTCATTTATTATTTAAAAAATAAATAATACAACGTCCAGGACTGTAGAGAGAAAACCAACATTAAACATTCAAGTACAAGTTTCACACGTAGAACTTGTGTCAGCAGTATTATCTGAAGAAGATTACAGTGGACGTAGCAAGCATACAAATCTCAAAATAAACCCTAACACAAGTTTCAAGACCCGAGAGGGGATAAGAAAGTAACGGAATATAATATTAAAGAATTTCAAATATGTATGTGCTTCTAATAAAATACCAGGATAACTAATCAGCGAGGTTTGAACTTTTTTACAATTCTATTTTTCCAATCAAATATGAGATGGAAATGTAGTTTACGGTTAATATAATTCATAATATGTTTGATCTTTTGTTACAGAATACTATAGCTGAACATCGTGCTTATTGATTGTTCGATATTGGAAATTCCAGGACACATCTTAAATTACATCATCCATAATCAAACATCTTTGGCTGTGGTGCATGTAGCAAATACATTAACCGAACAGCTACAATTTCTAACGATTGGTATCGCTTTTGAAACATTAGCAGCGAAGTAAATTTACGTTACCTCAGATATTGATACCTATTTATGTGCATAAACTATTGCATATTATAGACAACTATGAACCATGAACATAGCTTCCATTACCTGCTGTACAGGTGTCCCACCGAACTGGGTCATTAGAATTTTTTTGAACTTCTAGTAGAGAATGTTGGCTTCGGAACTTTTGCAGAGTAGTGCATGATCGATCTATGATGTGTTAAGGATAAATTTTTCAGCGTTATAGCACTTTTTGGTCTATACAGGATTGTGATTCAGACTGTTCTTATTTTAAATGGAATGGTGCAATTTTTATGAGTACACTGTATCGGTCGCACCATCTTTGATAAGTTTGTGTTAACGTTTCCTATTCCTAAAGCTAATCGCTTTTGAGATATTTGCAATTTTGTGAAAACTTTGACGCTTGCACTCTTTCCCATAAAATTAAATACCTCATAGGCTAATAGACATTAAAATATTCTACTGATGTGGATGCAACTGCACGGTCATAGGTATTGACAGCGACAGCGGTAACTGTAATATTCTATACAGGCTGTTCAGAAACTCATGTCCAATATCGATATCTTCAAAGGATTTTTTTTTTTCAAATGGAACGTGATATTTTTATTATTATCATTATTATTATTAAGGTTGAGAGTACCTATTTCTGTTAGTTTTTAAAATATTCACACTTATTTCATAAAATCGGCAGAAATATCCCAAATTACCTATCGTTAAGCAAGTTATTCGGAACACTCTGCATAGCATGTTTTAAAATGATGCGTCATCTCTTCTTGTGTTCATTTGTAATAATAATTGAAGCTTCCTTATTATTAGTAAAATTTATTTCATTGTGCCTAACAAACACTTTAATTAACCACGTTTATTACACAATAAGAAGCGAACACATTATAATAATATCCTAATATTCCTATAATAAGCCATACCAGAGTCGTTTTATGCCGACATAAATCTGAATAACAAACAAAAAATCCTTCAAATACTAAGTCTCGTTAGAAACTTATCCCCAAAATAAAACTGATCATGAAGAACATGAGAAATACTCTTTAACTGTTTAAACTTGATTCAAAACTAATCAATAATTATTATTTTTAGGTGGGAAATCATCGGTAAAATACCTGGGTACAAAGCAACTCATTACAGGTGCGAGTCCATCCTTCTCAGAATATTTTCGCAGAAATTTTTTTTCCTCATAAAACTAATTTATTCAAAATTATTTCGAACATATTAAGATGTTGTGTGTAAAATAATCTACACACTATTTTGGGTAAAATCCATAATTTTTCCGAAAGGTTCCGTTAAGTGAAAGATACATGTATAGCAGGCTAATATGTTTCGATAACAATGAATAAAAGAATTTTGATGCAGTTCTACAACAGATTTGCGTCTTAATGAGTGTGAGCAGCAAGATATTTTGGCAATTTTGATTCTAGAGAGAAAATTCTATTTTGAACTTTTGGATCTATTATTAAATAATACAAGCGGACGCTTGTAACCACATAGCAATAGATTTAGTATCATTAAGGAAACATGCAATGAATGTGGCCTTTATACAAAGTTAATTTACTACAAAAAGCTGAATTAAAAAGTAGTTCAATTATTTTGTTTTTAATTGAGGAAGATTCAGCTTTTATAATGATATGAAAAATTTTGGTATGAATGTCATTCTTTTTTCGAGATACCCAATTGTTAAGAATACTTACAGTTATACAATTTAAATTAGAATTCACAGTGCGAAAATCATCAATATAACATTCATTATTTGATTTACAGTTATATTTCAGAACATATCAGTCAACGTACCTAAATTCTAAATAAGGGCCAACTAACACCAGATATAAATACAAAAATCAATTGAATCTGATTGAAATATGCAACATATCGTGCGGTGCACTAATATGACCTTCGTTCCTTAACGATTTCTAGTTGTTATCGTGATACAACTGCTTTCATTAAAGCGTAGTATTATAGAAACATTAAATTACTATTTATACTTAGAGTGTATCAGTTATTCAACAAGTTTGTCATTTCAATATTTTTGTAATAAATATCAGTAAATTGATGGGTCCACTAATTTTGTAATTAACGCAGTTCATTTTGTATATGTTGTATAAGCAGTAGCTTTAAACTGTCATCATAACAATCAATACTAGTTCTGTTTGCTGTACTTGACACCACTTACACTCCTTCTAAATAACATGTTCAATCATATACTAACATTATAATTTTTCAAGTTTCGCGTCGTGAGGATAGCTTTATACACATATCAATAATACATGTTACATATATTTAAGCTATTAGAGAATTTTTGATATTGTATTATTAGAATTCGATGACAGCTGATAACGGTAATAGCAGGCTTCAGTCGATTTAGATTGAGTGCTGTATTACTTGTGGCATGCGACATACAATTTATGTATAATCCGTTGGCAGTATGTATTCGGGAATCAGGTTTACAATTAATTTAATGTCTGTCAAAGTAATTTTATTTCCCTTCCTATATAGTTTTCAAATAACATAAATCAATACTTATAACTTTATTAGCACTTTAGTGTCTAAACAAGAAAAATGTGGTAGGTAAAGTTTTAAGTACATGCAATTTTTTTAAGAACGGTTATTAACACTAGATGTTACAACGAGGTTAAAAGAATAACGATTGTTTGGTTTAATAATTTTACTTATTTTTTAGTATCAGCTCACGTTGTAATTTCTTTATTTCATGATTTTTTTTTTGAAATAGCAATGGAACTACTTATTGTTGTGGTACGTACTGCTGTGTACTGACTGAAATGAAAATGCAAGATGAATATAAAAAAAAATGAAAATTAAATTAGCTAGCTCAACGGATAAAAAAAAACTTTAAAGGGCGCAAAAAAACAATTAACCTCAGAGTTACCCTCGCGAATTAAAACTTGAATCTAATCACGAAAAGTAAATTGTGGGTGAAAGAAATCTGACTTTCTCAATTATCCCAAAAATTGAAAAGGTTTAATCAAAAATAAAAGAACAGAATTTTGAATGACGTTAAATAACATACAAGAATTTTATTAAATAAAAAAAAAAGAATAAAAAAAGTTAATTACAAAATGTTTGCAGAAAAAAAACCGTGAACAGAGGGTTCTGGTCTAAATCAAAGACTGCAATTGATTCTAAATTACAATAGGACAATGCTAATTCCTATATCAAGCAAAAAAAATTAGTTCAGGAAGATAATTCTTTTTTTCAATACAATCCACGTGGTTTCAAATTAAAATAAAATAAATTCGTGAAACACTAAAAATTTACAAAAAATGAACACTTAAAGCAAGAACAATGCTACTATTCATCCAACCTGAGGTGATTAATAAAATAAAATGAAACAGCAAACTAGAAAACCAAAAATGAACTTTTTAAAATTATAATGAGGGAATTAAAACTAAAATCTATCTTCCTGCACGAAATAATAAATGATTTTATATCTAAAATGTGTACACAACAATATAATAACAATTATTATTAAGCGAGTTCCTTGATGGACGAAATATATTCAAATTATGCGAATCAAATAAAGATATCAAAAGTATTAACAAAATGGCAGCAATGAATTTAAAAATTTACGTCTATTCACGCTTGCGTCTGCCGAGGAACTAACTCTTTCATTCTCAACCGCTGCATACATCGAAGCCGCACAGATCAGTCCGTCAACGGACAAAATCTCAAAACATAATAACATAAACAAAACAAGCGAACGCAAGACATTTAAAATGAATGAATTTAAATTAAAACAACTGAACACTTAACTAAATAAATCATACAATCAATTCATTAACTAACTCTTATATAAAAAATAAACATTAACATCTGTGAAAATTCTCCCGAAACATTGACGAAAGCTGATCGGAGACATGACAAAATCTATGCAACTTAAAAAAAAACTCTCGCGAAAACAAGGTGTCCGTCCACAGCAGTACCTAGGATGAATCACCAACCGTAGTTGATTCAATTATTATTTTAAGATATGAGATAATGGTTTGTTTTTCTTTGCCGTATTGTTTGTAATAATTTTAAAAACTTCTTGGGAAAACGGCACTTATTATTATTTCGTTTCAACGCTTATACATATGTATGTAGGTATGAGATGAAGGGTGGTTACAGCTGCAACCTAAAAGATCTATTGTGTCCCCCATTCTTGCTGGCTTTACAGTTGGCCTTCCAATCCTTCCTTCTTAAAAAGTTAGGATTCAGAGGGCCCCAGTCTAGGTAAGTCTCCCTCTGCGATTTTCACATGCTCCCAGTTACAATGCCCTCGGGTTGCACAGGTGCTACGCAGTTTGAAGAGCGAGGTGGATGGGTGTTTCATCCTGTTCCCACAAAATCTGCATTCAGGATCTTTTCCAATCCAAGCTTACTCAGGTGTCCTTTCAGTACTACAATGGCCCTGAAATATTCCTGTTAATATGCGAACATTGTTCTTACTCAGGTTGAATGTATTCTAAAACCTCTTCTGTTATACAGTTCCAGAAGAATGTTCTCTGCGTCATCCCTGGAGATTTTCCCATAACTGATTTCTCTGCTCCCATTTTCTATTTTAGTTTTCTTCAGTATTGTACTGCTACTTACCCGCAACACAGGTTCAGGCCTACGAAAAGGCATTCCAGCCCCTTTTTCCGATTTATCCGTTATTTCGTTCCTCCACTCCTGGTACCTGACAACCAACAGAGGGTTACTTTTTTCTTTCCTAGCTCATTAGTTTCCCTAGGCATTCCCAGACCATCTTGGAGCTGATTCATATGAGCTCAGCGCCTTGATGGCTGCTTGACTATCAGACATGATGATAATCTCCTGTTTCCGATAGTTCCTATCCATATTGAACTGAACACATCGTCCAATAGCGTGTATTTCCGCCTGAAAAACGATATACATATACATATATGTATATGTAACACATAAACGATAAAATTTGAAAATCTCAAAACTTAAAGTAAAAAATATAAAAAAAAAGATTTAAAAAATATTGACTTTATAATAATAATAATAATAATAATAATAATAATATCAATTTATTGGCATTATACAAATTATACCTATGTATATACATATCAAACTCATATATGCCAAAAAGGCTAAATCATCGTAAGATGCTCTTCCTTTAACTTCCAGTTATAACGTCCAGATTTTCACATTGTAATGTTGGCTAAAACTTTAATTTATGCACTTGATACTCATCCAATTTATACTTCGTTTCATTTTTCGAAGACCCAAGCAATTTTTTATGTTACTATTATGAACATACAATTGGAATTTACCAACACGTAGACAAATTGAAAAAGATGTGGTAACTAAGCATCGAAACGTTTTTGTATAAGTAATATGAAATAATAAATAAATGCCGCTTCCCAAAAAGTTTTTTCAAAATTATATTATTATTGTATGTACCACTAGTTTGTAAATCCACGACACTACTTCAAGGAGTGGAGACCCAATATGTTCATATTAAATAATGAGAGAGGGGTCCAATGGAACGAGGTGGTGGTTGATATAAAATCTTCCTTTAAAAAACTGTTTTATTTTTCGTCAAATAAAATCAATTAAATCATATTGCCACGAAACGACTTTCAAGAGTGGGGATAGCGCTAAGATATATAATTGTTGTAATGATAGTTAAAGGGGACTCTCTGTAAAGGAGACACTCCGAAAAGAGGCTCTCCTATAGGAGACTCCATGAGGTATTCCTATTGGAGTCTGTATTAATAAAGAGCTTAAGTGTATTGGTCTTTGGTTGATTCCTGCCCCTGCAATACGCCACATTAAAAGGTAGGTACAATTATTATATGTATATACCTCTGAGCTACCCCGTCACGCCCCAACGTGACAATATATCTATAATATATCCTACATCGAAAGGGATTTTCTTTGTAAATTCATGTATCTACCATCGGCTTAAAAAAAATATATAGAGGAAACGCTAAGATTTTTCAACATCAGAAAAAAT
Source organism: Protaetia brevitarsis (assembly GCA_004143645.1). NCBI lineage: Eukaryota > Metazoa > Arthropoda > Insecta > Coleoptera > Scarabaeidae > Protaetia > Protaetia brevitarsis. Next base: position 6,193 of record RXPK01003633.1, on the reverse strand, counting down.
TTACCGTATTAACATACCTTGGCATCTTTTTCTCATGGGGAATTATACATATCTCTCCTGTTATGAGTATAATGATACACTTTGGATGCTTTGAAGAAAATTTTTCCTTGGACTTCCTGATACCGGCGTTGTGTTTTTGGTGTGGATGCTTTCCTGTAAAATTTTTGGTTTGTTACTACGAGAAAACTCCATTCTGAAGTCTTTGGAGTGTATGCAAGCTGATGTTCGAGGTATTTCGGCAAAGTAATGTTTAAATTTTTGTATAAATAAGTATTTAACATTTCGAAAAATTTGAGGTTACTTTTCACATTTGCAAATGGCAGTTAAAATTCAAATTTTAATATGTATAGGTTGGTAGACATAGTTAGTGGTTTTGTCTTATGATAGCGGGAGATTTAAAAGTTAATTTGAGAATTTAAGAATCTAAGATATACTGGATAGTAGATAATATTTGATTTAAACGTTCCAAATAAGTATACTCACCTTGGGTAAGAGTTCTTATACTCTTTATATGTTTTTAATAGAATTTCAGACAATAAATGGTTCATGTTATTGATATTTACTTTGTTTTCATTAATAAAAAGCATTTGATACATTTAATGATTAAGATTAGATTATAAATTTAATATTTAATCAAGTAAAAGTCTAATAATATATAAGTTATTGATTTAGAAGACATAACATGTACAGCCAGCTTGGCAACATACCACTACTGTATAAAAATTATATACTACTCTTTGGTTAAAAAAAAAGGTGATTACCAATACGCATGTTCTGCAAAGGTGAATTCCAGACATATTGGACATATTCATGAGCTCATAGCCATCTAGCGAATGGGGATTGGGAAGAGAAGGATATGTAGGTTTAAAGAATAAAAGTTTTTATTTGTTATTTATAAAAAAAAAAATATTAGCCGGGAAATCTACTATAAAAATCACAATAATATGTATTTTAGTATTAAATTGAACCATGAGCAATATGCATATTTTCCAATTCATGTACCAGAGGTAGCCCATTATAATCAAAGATTTGATTTGAGACTAGTAGATTCTACGTAGCTGGGGTATAATTTATATGATTGAGTTTTCTTCTACACTTTTTATACCTGATAGATAAACAAATAATAAATTTAATTTCTGATTCTAAGTACAATAACAAAGAAGAAATGCTGTAAAAAGGCGAGTCCAAAAGAATATATGAAAAAATAAGAGTATGAAAAGAAAGAAACAGTTTTATGTTCACAATTATCTTCCATACATTAGATTATATTATATTAGGGTTGAGGTGTTTTACGGACCTCTTTCACTGCGAGCTTTCAGATCTATTGTGATCCTCTATGTTCCAGAAGACGCTCTCTAATTTTGACCTCTTAATTAGGTCTTCAGAGCGGCTTCTTTGTGTAGCTGCTAGTTGTGGAGCTTTTCCCACACCCCGTTACTGAAAAATATTGTCACTCGCCAGGGCGGCCCAATCGCACAGCGCATGAACTGGTATTTCTTCCTCCTCTTGGCGGAATCTGCAAGTAGCGTCATCTATCTATGTTGCATATGCCTATTTAGTCTACAGTGACAAGTCAGCAGACCTACTATCATTTTGAGAGTGTTCCTATCTTTACTCATTGTCAGTAGATCTTTAGTAAATTCAGGCCTTTGTTTCTTTTTAAAGTCTTCTGGCTGTCGCTGTCCCGGTGACTAATGCCACCACTCTTTGTCTGGACTGATTATATATCCATTCACTGATGGATTTTTTGCTTTGCGATTTGGTAATGCCAAAAGAACAGCCAGCTCCAACGAATGACCTCGATTAACCTCACTTAGTCAGATCGTCTGCCTCCTCATTTCCCCTCACGCCTGAGTGGCTAGGAACCTAACGTGCATACAAAGCGGAATACTTTATTTCTAAGGGAAATAATGGACTTTATCCTTTATTTAAAGTATTCAAGGTGTTACTGACCGTATAGCAAAAATCCCAACCACAACATCAAAAGCGTCTTTAAACCTGACTTCAAACTTTCGGGCTCCTTTTCCGTCAAAGATCGTATAACTATTTTTCAGAAAAAAAAAAATAAATAGCAAGATATTAGAGCTGAATTCATGTAATGCTGAATAATCCCCATGGAAAGTCAAAATTAATTCATAAATCAGTGAAAATAATAAATATAAACAAATTAAAGTTTACCAATGTCAAAGTAAAGCGTGGTGATGAATAGTCGCTTTTTTAATGATCACGGCTCTTAAAGAACGCTTTTCTGACATAACTACTAGCTTAATACTTAATAACTAACCCTGCCTGTCGTGCTTTTATCCTGAATACGAATTATTGTTAGAGTAAAATAGAAGTGTCATGTTTACGACAATTTCTATAATTTATATACTTAACGTATGTACTTGTTACTATACGGATGGAAAGCTTTGCCGTAATCATGTTTAGAACAGAGCAGTTGTTTAGGAAGGTGGGATTAATTAGTTTTTAATTAAAAAAACTTTTAGTTAAGCTAAAACTTTGATTAGCCTAACCATTATAGTTGTTTAATAATTCTCACTATGTTCATTGAACAACACTTGTTGCTAAAATAAATTCACTGAGTGAGATAAATTAATAAAATACAGTTAACAAAATAATGAGATTGTCTCCATTACGTTTTTTCTTTTTAGATTTACTATACTTAATTCAATAATATTTCATTAACAAAACCTGTTTTCATAATTTAATATTTTTACTAACTTTAGTGTAGTATTCTAGGTAAGTATATCGATTATTATAACTAATCTGACAGTCAAGTACAGTGGTGCAATTCTTAACTCAATTTTACTAATTATGATTTGATATAACCCATTATTCTTTTCATCGGTATCGTTCAAAATAGGCGGTATTGTTGTGTGTGATTGAGTTTTCGTTAGACCACTTTCACATTTGTCAAACGACATAATTAAAGTGTATCACCATAGGCAATTTATAAGGACATATTGAACTGTGAAATGTAATAATTAACTGCTACTCTGTGTTATAGACTTCTACTAAAAATAAACTTCTGTTTATTCTTAGCCTATTTACAGGCAGATCGTTAAATATTTGATGTACCATGTTTAACAAATTAAATGCGAATTGAAGCTCTACAAATCTTCGATTATTTATACAACCGAAACTGCAAGTACATACTGCGTACCGAGCAATGCATAATTCAGAATTGTTTGCAAATAATGTTTAATTACTATTTCAATGCGCTGTAGCTTCGATTGCATTAATAACCCAAGACTTGTGAAGCTTAGAGTCGCATTTAATTTGCTAAAGATGATACGTGCTTATTTGTAATATTTTTTCTATGATATTACTATGGCCACTTAATTGCTTAATACTTTCGAAGCCCTTGGTGTTTACAGAATTCCACGTTCGTACGGCAGTGTTTACATTGGTGAAACAAAGCATTCGGTGGACACGTATGTTGTAGAATAAGATCTGTACTTGTTGAGCATTGGCTGGAGAGCGGCCACCAAATTCAATTCAACTCGTCTAAATCCTATTCCGTAATCCTCACTTCTACAGTCGTAAAAATCTAGGAATCCATTAAAATCCACAAACGCCCTCATAACTTGAACCGTGAAGACGGTTATTTTCACAACGACGACTGCGATAGCCTACATGTTAATTTATAATGGACTTTACTTCACTGACTGTGATAAAATAAGATGTTGTAAATTATATCTTTTGGGTCAATCAGCTGTGGGATAATTATAATCATTCTTTAGTTTTTTAGATGTTTGTATTTATAGAGTAATACCAGACACTCATATACGTAAAGCGCAGATACAGTTAAGAGATTATCAGCATTAAAGTCATCAGCATCCTTACGCCTCGTTTTTGCATTATAGCTCTTATTTGTGTTTTTGTTTTGAGCCGGCCCACAATAAAATGGTTATCGTAAAATAAGTTGTCAGTTGGCTTACAATTTTCAGGCCGTAACAAATACTGCTTAAATATATTATTTTGTTGTTATTGCTAGGTCGTTTCAAAAAGCACTATTTTCATTAACATATTCTCCTCTATAATTTTTTTTATTTTCACTGCTTCTATGTAATACCATTAATAGATTAAAAATGGGAAATGTCCGTGATACTGCTTTGTGGCACACCAACATTAGTTGTAACAGTATCGAAGCAAATGTACCCCTGTTGTATCAAGTTTAATTATCTGTTGACGATCGCCCAGAGAAAATTGAAACCCGTTATATGCAACGGCCCTAATTACATACCTGTGTAATTCCTAAAATTTCGCATTAAATTATAATAAACTTTATAGTTATGTATTTCAGATTGCAACTACAATTTATAATGTGTTTCCAAAAATAAAAGTTTAATGCTTGCATACTGTACGAGATTGCCTTCTTCAAAAATTTTAGTAGAAATCCCATTTTTAACTTCTATTAACCTAACATATTCTCTAAATATTAATTTGGTTTCATAAACAACACAAAAATTAAATAAAATTATAATAACGTCATAAATAATTTTATTAACCACATGATGCTACTACATCAAATCATATACTTAACTGAACTCAAATATAAAGAAACTTAATAAGAATAAAATCGAGAGAGAAACAGAAATGTTTTATATGAACGATATATGTGGACAAAAAATAAATGATTGTGTTTGTAACGCAAAAGATGGAGGTGTTGATTATTTATATTACATGATTTTCTATAAGTCTTGCAGAGATATTACATCCACGTGTCTCTCTTTAGACATAAAAAATGAGAACTTTATGTTGTGAAAGAGAAATCGGTGAAGTTTATATTTTTTCTATAACAGAAAGTGCGTACACCGAGAAAAAATACCTTGCTTGTTCAACAAAATATTTGTGTCTTTCAAAGCAATCATTTTATCAGCATCACATGTTTGATTGGAACGTGTATAAGTTGTAATCCGTTTCCATAAAACGATGTTTAAATAAAATTGGCTCATATCAATTGGACTGCTAATAAAGCCAATAGCCAACATCTTTAAATGAGATCAAAACATATAAAACAGAATGTTCAATATCCATTTGCTTAAATTATTTGATCTAGATAATAAGTGTTAAAAAAGGGCTACAAGGAGAATGAATAAAGCCGTCTAAAAAGCAATATCTAATCACACATAGGATGACGAGAAGCGTGATAGTAGCAGGACAAAAACCAAGGTAATAACTAAAATAAGCAAAGCAGCACAGAAAAGAGAACTAGAAATCAATCAAGCAAATGCATGGAAATATCAAACAAACCAACACCGTTGAAAGGAAAGTATGAAATGTATGAGTATGTAAGAGAAGGTATGACACTCGACCTAAAAATCTATTTGTCCCCATTCTTCTCTTATAGTTGGCCTTCCATCTATTCCTTTCAGAAAGTGTAATGTCAGAGGGCCCAGCTAGGTAAATCTTCTCTTTCGATTTCACATGCTCCAGGTGCATGCCCGAGTTTACACATTGTACCCATTGAGAGGGGTGGTTGGGGTTTATCCTTTCCCCACAAAATTACATTCAGGCTTTTTCGCTATTCCAGCTGCCCAGGTTTTTCCTTTCATTTTACTGTGGCCTGAAAGTATCCTGTTTATAGCGAACATTGTCTTACTCAGGTTGATGCATTCTGTAAACCTCTTCTGGTTATAAGTTCCCAGAAGAATTTTACTTTGCCTCATTCCTGGAGATTCTCCAGTAACTTGTATTTTCTGTGTCCATTTTTTTTAGTTTCTTCAGTTATTTACTGCTACTTAACCCGCAAAAGGTCAGGCCCTATGAAAGGCATTCCAGCCCTTTTTTGCGACGTTACCGTTATTCTTTCCTCCTCTCCTGTGTGGCCCGAACCACAGTAGGTACTTTATTCTTTGCCTACTCATTAATTCCCTAGGCATTCGCAGACATCTTGAACTATTTTCATATAGCTGAGCGCATTAATTGGCTGTTTGAATCAGACATATGCTAATCTCCTGCTTCGATATTCCATCCAATGAACTGAACACATCTTTCAAAGCGTGATTCCGCCTGAATATACTTGTTATTTTCCCAACTTTCAAATAGTGTTCTAGGCCCATATATTCCTATTTCAGTTCCCTCTGCCGCTTTTTGGAGCACTTTATACCATTCGATGGCATCTCTCCTATTTAAGCTCAACCGATGGTGTTATGATTCCCACTCTCCCTTTACTTAGCTTTATGAT